>VXAB01008508.1:0-60518 GCA_013399175.1 Odontophorus gujanensis
AATTGCAGAATATATAAAGGGAGAAACTATGTCAATCATGGGGAACATTTAATACAATTAATTTAATTTTAAATAAATTTAATTTTAATTATTTTAATTAACATTTAATTAATTACAATTAAGTACTAGATGAATGGAAAAAACAGCTATATGTAGACTTTTAATGCCTTCAACCAGAAGATCCTATGATTTTAACTTATTAGTAATATTGTATTAAAATGAGAATGGTTACTTTCAATTCTTTTAGTGAATTATGACAAATAAGTTTAAGATGGCAGATCTAGCTATGATTGCCTACACCCACTGCAAATGAGACAAAAGGGAGATAACATTATAAACATTTTAAGTTTTGTATCAAGAAAAAAGTGTGGCCTAAACCTGTGATTTTATGTACCAATTTCGGTTTGCTTATCGCATTTATTTCTGATCTTGAAAACACACAGACAAGGGTTAAAGTTTATATACATGAAAGCACAAAGACTTTTCAAAGGCAGTGGGGTGTTTATTAAACTGGTTGTATGCAATAGCACATATCAATTTAGCACCTAGTCTTCTAATATTCATGCTCGAAGATATAAGAAAGCACTTATGATTATAAACCATCCATTTTGTAGACCTCGTACGGTTAGGATGTTTAATGGAGATGAGTGATCATTTAAAAATTCCTATTCACATACTCCATTATGTTAGTTATTTGCTTAAGAGCTTCTCTTAGAGAAAGGCCATATTTACATATTCTGACGTTTTAATGGCTTATTTTATATTATATGGCCTCCTCTTTAAACACATCACAACAATGATTATGGGAAAATAAATAAATGAATAAATGTAACTAAATCTATGTGCTTTGCTCTCCAGAAAATTGAAGCTGCTTCTTTTCTGATTCTGCTTCCTTTTTCTTTTTTTTTTGGATCACAGCATTTAGAGAGCTTCAGGAAGCACGTTATCTTTCGAGCTGTTCTTTGCGGCAATTTGATAAGAGTTGAGCAACCACAGGACGAGAGACAAAATGATACTATAACAACAGTATTTTGTTCTTCCCATTCTACATGCACTGATATTCAAAACTAATTATTATTTTACATATCAAAATAGGAATAAATGTGAATATAAAATTATTATAGAACACTGCATAACAATAGAAATTGTAAACTACATCATATGAAACTGAAACTTGCATCTTGGAGACAAATACTACAAAACAAACAAAAAACAAAGAAAAAAACAAAACCCCACTGCAATAAAAAAGAAAACATTAGTAAATTGAACTGTTTCATTTTCAGCCAACTTTTTTCAGTATGTTTACTCATGGATCAATATTATTGTCGCAATGACAAACTGTACATAATACAAAAAAGGACAATGAGTATGTACACAGAAGAACTGATACACTGGGTAAGGTAAATTAAACAAATTTCTTACATAATTTGTTTTATTGCTGAGAAATGGATGATATGTTAACAATGTCAATAAATGAAGAAGGAAACTATTATTTCAGTCAGTGCAAGAAAGTATAAATTAAAATAATGAGATTACTGTAGGAAAGACAGAACATTCAGAAGGAGTTTCTAGAAAAACATCTTGCCACCAATATATAAGTTTGCTGGGAGATTCAATTGAAAATATGCTACCAGGTCAATTTAAAACTAATTTGGAAAAACACAAATATGAAGTGTATGAAAGAACAATACACTGCTCTTAGACTGGCTCTTAGAATTAACAGAAGGGTTTAACAGTCCGTTTTTACAAAAACAACTCATTAAGCACAACAGTTCTGTCATTTACAATGAGGATAATTACAACCTGAGTCTTAAAACCTCTTAACATGGGTGAAAAATGAAGAAAAAAGACCATCTCAGTATTTGGCCAAAGATATTCTGTTGTCTTTCCTACAAAAGTTCTTAGTCCATGCCTTTGCAGCATAACAGGAATGCCCATGTAATGCACTTTCCAGAAGCAGCTATGTCACATTTTTTTCCAACTTATTACATGAATTTCAAAAATGAATGTAATAGATGTAATAAGTGCCTTGGTTCAGAAATAGAAACACTCATTTTTTTTAGTAACAACAACATTCTTTTTTAACAAAATACAAAAAAGCAAAAGTATATTCTGCAAGTATATAATGAATTTTTAAATACCTGAATAATTAATTCAGTAAGTTGGGTCACTGATGCCTGACATTCTTTAGAGTGATCTAAAAGAAAGCTAACAGTTGGATCCTCAGATATGCTCTGTTTATCTTGCATTTGTCTCCTTCCTTCTTCATTCAAAAGGACAGAAAGGAACTGTAAACTAGCCGTATATAAAGCTGGATGAGTGGTTGACAGATGAATACAATCACAAATTGTATCTGAAAGTGGAAATCATAAACTTGAATGACACTCATGCCTTGGTGTCTCTAAATATATTAGAGAATCATGGTAATAAATACAAGTAATTAACAAAGAAATAATTAAAAAACAAAAAAGAAAAAAAGAGTGAGCATACTTGCCTCCCCCCCAGCAAATCACCTGCATAATAATCTTGAATTGCTGTAACCCTTACCTCGCTCTAGGACTTTCACTTTCCTTTTTAGTAACATAAAACAATGTATTTAAAGGAAAAGAAAAAAAAAAGGATCATTTCAATCTTGATTTGAAAGTGCTGTATTTGCTTAAGATTTAGAGCTAGAGTTACTGTACAACATACAAAATCAAGTGAAAAATTCAGTCAAGTTCTCCAGACACATTTACATTTTTAATTTTGTACATGACATTAGAAATTACTTAAAAGGTAGTATGGTACGCCTCCCTCTTCTATTTATTCATTTTATTGGTTTCCAGGTTAAAACCCATTCAGAAAGAGTTATTACCAATTACTGCTGTACAATGATTTGCAAGAGCTGCCGCCACAAATGGAAAAGCTATTTGGCTACTGTTCCACAATAATGTAGTTAGAAGGTTGAAGAAATCTACCCAGGTTTCATGAAGTACAGACATTAACTCAGTATCTGCAAAGAGAATATAGAAAAATCTATTAATATAGAAAAATCTATTTATAAATACACACAAATCTGGATGGCTACATCTGCGAACAACTGTCCCTAAATAAAACTTCTATGCAAAGAAAGAGCTGTTTCTGTCTGACTATTTTGAAAACAAAGTTCTTCATTACCTAACCCATTTTTAGAGCGAATGGAGAGAATTGTGAAGACGTTTCTCAGGACTGGTTTCAACAGTTCATTGTGAATTACAAGCTGAGAGTCCACCAGTAAACATGTCTTCAGAAGCCTGGACACAGATGACAAGTACTGAAGTAGCAATAATACCTGTTAAATATTTTCAAAAGATATGAGATAATGTCATATATTTGCATTTTTCACATTTGTAAAAATATATTATCTTAACTGATTTGTAATTTTTGAATGAACATACACCACTTACACTTTTTCCTAGTGTTCTGTGTATCTGTCTTCAAACTTATTTAAGTTAAATTTGAGACAAAAGTAGTTCCACTGGCAATAGCCCATACATATTGCATACGCCATAATCAGTTGAGACTTGCATGCATCTGCAGGACTGGAACCAAAGTAAGGCTGCCAGATTTGTCATGAAAAATAACCGTGTCCTTAACTGCATCTGGCTTGTACTTCAATATTGTACAAAGAAACTCTATTACACATTTACTGTAACTACAACGTGTCCAAAAAAAAAAAAAGAACAAAATTAGCTTTCAGCTGTTTGATGGTTCTAAACATAGTTCTAATACAGAAATTAATTTTTCAGTGTCAACCATTGTGTATCATTTTCACTCAAAATTTCTCAAAAGCACAGTCATACAAATGTAACCTGTGCAGTATGTCTGGCATATGTTAATAAACATAGATAGAAAGCACAACAATTTTCATAATTAAATAAAAGAGAAACAAGTAATTCTCTAACCTGAGCTTTTACATGTTCTGTATGACATGGATTACCCAATGGAGCTTTCAGTTCCAAGATATATCTTTCAATCAGATTTGCACTTACAAGACTAAAACAAAATAAAGTTGGTTAGAAATATACTTAAATAATTAAGCATTCTACTACACTACTATTCTATATCTGAACATTAAATATAGGAGATAATTACTAAATTTTACTCTTAATTATATTTTTTAAACAAATCTAGTGTAATAGCAACCATAGTAGCATTATGTTGTTTTGTAATAGCTAGACTAACATAAATTTCAATGGCCATTATCATATTGGTAAAAATTCTTTACATTTGACTGCTTACTTTCTTTCCTATATGAGGATCAACAGTTCTGTAACACTGTAAACTGTATGCAATTAAGTTTTTTTCATTAATTGTAGAATGAAGAACTGCAAATGCTCTTCAAAGCCTTTAAAAAAAAAGAGAACAAACCCTACAATTTTCATGCCCCACTTCATGATTTTTTAACACTGTTTATAGATGAATTTGTTATGATGTAAGTGGAAACATGCAATATAATCTGAAGACTATTCTGAAGCTGTTCCTTTTTTAAAAACAAACTAATAAACCCAAACGAAACAAACAAGAAAACCCACTGCAGTCTCTGATCTAATACCCCCAAAGCTGGCACACATTACTCACTCACTTTTACTGCAACAGCCCTTGTCACACGCTCAAAATATAGCTAGCAACTAAAACTAGAATATTATAAAATGAATTGAACTGATCTGCAATTATGAAGAGCTGAATATATCACATACTGAGGTGTTAAATAAGAAGAAAAAAGAAACTCCTTCCTTTCCCAACAATTAAATGACCAATGACACAGTATACACAGTAGTTCTGTAGAAGTTAGACACCACCAAATGGTATCATCAATTAAACTACCTCTTGTATGGAAAAGAATATATGTATCTATACACACAAAAATGCCAAAAGGTATTTTTGAACACTCCAGAAGCAAGAAGAGATCAATATTTCTAACAGTTTTACTAAGAAATACTGATAGATCCCCTTTCAAACTTTTCATCTGTTACTATATTTTGTCTCTAATTCATCAGCTATTGACCTCATACCTGCTGAAAGCTGTTAGCAAATGTTGTTGAAGGGCAATGCCAGTTTCTTTTGGTGTAACAATCAACAGATTGTGCAGAAGGTTGCAGACAGCTGACAAAAGTGCAGGTGTGACTACAGCACACTGTTTAGACATTGCAGCAGACATAGGAGAATCATGTTGACTTGGAGATGCTGTTGTGGTAGTATCACTTTGACCTAGCATATGTAAAATAAATTAACAAAGAATAAAAATAAAAAACATACAAAATATACAAAAGATGAATAAAAGCAATCTCACAAAACAACATGATTTCTATTTTACATAAAATATCCAAATTCTCCCCATACCTAAAGCAGTATATTCTGGAGTGAGTGAGAAAAAAGAAAAAAAAGAAAAAACAAATCAAATATAGACAAGTGTTATTTAAAATAGTTCTACAATAAAATGTTCTTTCTAGAGGCACTAATAATCATTACATAAATAGTTAATCTATAATGACATAAATTTTGGTTTCAATTATTTCCTAAACAAAAAATATTTATATAGGTATGAATATAGATCATTATATCATCTATATATATTACACATACTTTATTATTATATTTATAAATTGAATTATGATTATATACATAAAAAGCTTTTTGTGTGTGCATGAATACAACTGCTTTACCAATAGGGAAAGTTTTGAAAGGGTGATTGGATGACAGGAATAGAAACTAAACCTTCAGTTACACTTCAAGTAGTATCAACCATTTCTACTTCTGTCAATTCCATTTCTTTTTTCAGGGAGTTTTTCACACTTGTTTTCTGAAATAACTGTTAGAAGCATCAGTGGCAAGTGTTCCAGTAATACACATGCTTTATACTCAAATACAAATACTACAATAGTAGCAGGTGAAGTAGTAATTACTATGCATACAAACTCAAAATCTGACTTACCTTGTGCCATAAGTCGATTAACTGCAGTTTCGGGAACGAAACGGGTTGAATTTGTTGTGATTGCTGCCTGAAGTTCAGGAACACTCCCTGGTGCTGGTGATACAGACAGAATCTAGAAAGTCATAAAATGGAAATTAGTTGATTCCAGCTTTGATAGAGGAGACTTCTATATACATTTGGCTTAAATGAGGAAAAAAAACGCAAATACAATTTAGCCAAAGCGTCATAAAATTTGTTCATACATACATTATATTTCCACAAATAAATACATATTTTAATGCATCCAATAATCAAAAGTATTGAAAGATAAGTAATATAGACCAGCTGAAATGTTTCAGTTAAAAATTAATCATGATACTGGAAATTTCTGGCACTACACAGTTCTGTCACTACTGAAGTGTTTAAACTCATATTTCTCATGGACTATTTGCTCTAATGAGACCATCAGGACTTGTGCATTTATATCAAGACACAGAAAAATAGCACAAGTGGGTTATTTGTCAGCTAAAGCTGAGGTTCCAGAGCCTGACTCTGAATAATTGTATTAATCTTCATCCCGTGAACCCTAAATGTTCACTTCATGCTGAAAATATGAGACACTTACATCACATTAAATTATTTATCATGCTTTTATTCTACCAGTTGGACAACTAGATTATTGATCATATTATTAATTTTGCATGCTTTCAAAACAGATTCTTAATGCTTTTGTTGTAGTGTTTATGACCACAAGCTTGAAATCCAAAGAAACAGACTCCAAAGCTTAATAGTTTTGTGACACAAGACCTGTGACCTGTCTCAGAATACATGAAAAGCACTGTTCGTGTCAGGTCATTTTCACTTCTGTTAATTTTAATTCTTATCTAAACAATTCACATAACATATATGTATTTTTTCCAAGAATATCAATATACAGTGTAAAGAATACAAAGCCTTGGGAACAGCAATGAAATCACAGGACAATCACAACTTGAAGAAGTATCTTACTAGATTTTTCTTCATAGTGAGCTTTCTAAGGAAGACTGAAATATTTCAGAATTTTTGGTGTTAAAATTGAATCAAAGTTTCAATATTTCTTAACTATGCAAAAGTCAGAAAGAACTTTATTGTCAAAATATAAAAGATAGAGTAGGGGTAAAGGAAATCCGAATTATTCTCTTCCTAGTCATTGTATTCTTGCAGCTAGCTAGGTCACTGCATTCCAGGATTGGCTTTGACTTTCCCAGGAGCACATTCAGCTACATAAATTATCTACACTGTATTTTCTCATATTTTGATAAGGTTTAACTCTGCCATCCCACCAATCATCAATGACAAATGTTGCCAGGTTTCTGTGAAGCTTTGAGCAATCTGATCTAGTGGACGGAAGTACAGGGGACTTTAAATATCATCTACTTCCAACCCCAAGTTTGGGGGTTGGAACTAGATGATGTTTAAATTCCCCTCCAATAGAAACCATTCTGTGGTTCTATATGAACAAATTTAACTGAGACTGAAGTCCTTGCATGAACAGAAAGCTGCCACCTCCTATGCTGTTCTTCCCCATTTTCCACTAGTCTTCCACTACTGTCCATTCTACAGTCCTGAATCTTTCTCCTGAAGCCTGCTCAGTGTTCCTTGGAAAAGCCAGAAGATTATTATAAGACTGAAGACAAGCTGTATTAAGATTTGGGGTGCATGTCTGAAGCCAAGGACATGTATAGCTTAGACACATCTGGGGTCACACCTTCAGTAGGATACGCTCAGCAGGGTACTTGTATGTTGGCAAACAGTATCAAACTGCACCAACCAATTTGAATTCAGACTTTGTTTAGATATATAACTAAAAAGCATACTTCACATCTGAAATAAATTATTCCAAGTTTAACACTCGTTGACTTGAATCGTTATTAAAATCATACAACGGTATATCAATCCATCTTGACACATGACAGATTCCGCATTTATTTAGCGCTACAATTCCAAGCATTCAAATAAATGAGGAAAGGCATAAATCTTTTTTGAAAATAACAAACCCCAGATGCAACCTTCACCTCTGGAACAAGTAAGTTCTGAAAGGAGTTATTACTATGCTGAGACTCATCTTAAAGATATCGTTATGAATTCAAACAAGCATATTCACATGTTAATAAATAGCATCAATTATATAGGACAATAAATCACGCTTCTTGCAAAGTCATCTAAACACTTTTGGCAAATAAAAAATAAGGTATTAAATATGTAAAAAGAAAAATCAATGAAATCTTTATCTGGTTATAAAAACATTTTCTTGCAGTAATATGACATTTATTTGTAATTGCTTCACACTGAGATATGGGTTAAAAACCAAACCTTTTCACTATCTTAACAGAATACATATAGTAATACAACGAAGTTATTTCCACAGTGCCATGCCTTCCAGGAAATAAAAGATATAACCGCTTCTATATATCACCTTTGATAAGGATCAGCTGGAGGTCTAGGACACCATGTCCACAAAAGAATATTGACTACTGCCACCATACTTTCTAGGAGTAATGAAGTGTTCTGCTGCTTAATAGCAAAGCAACAGATTCTGCAAGGGAGTTTAATGGAGTAAAAGAAAGTTGCATGATGGGGAGATGATGACTGTAGACCAGAACAATTAAAAAAAGAATACAAAACTCATCACAGTGAAAACAAGATAAATGGCTTTACTGTTTATCTACTAGATGGGAATAAAATGTCTTCTTTAAAACTAGCATAGAGGCCTTCCAGTATTACTTTAATAGCCTTGCCATGATTAATTCTCTTTTCAGAGGTTTAAATTGCTTAGCTGTAGAATACTTTGGTAACCATAGATCCCTGAAGATAAAATACACAATGTTTATAAAACGGGAATAGGAAGAAGATTTCAAAGGTAAGAATGGTCATGACTTTGCTACTTAGGAAACATTTATAGATTATTAACCTGAACCTTAGCTTAATTTTTTAAATAACTGTTCATTCTGCTAAGCAGCCCTGGGCATGAAACAACCCCAATGTATTTATACAGAGTGAAACAACTTTTTATGTATATGCTGTATAGTGTCCTCAACCATAATACTGAACAAAAAACAAACATATTGGTTAAAATAAATTCTGTGTAACGATAATAATGATAAAGTTTAAACAGTAAATTCTAGAAGAGACAAAACATGGTTATTTCCTTAGATCAGCAACATATTGTAGTTTACAGAAAAATAAATTGGACAAAAATATGTAATCCACCGAGATCTTAAAGACACAAGATACAGCATGTATCAGTCACAGTATAAGTAATTCAGCTCTCTTGCTGCCTTTTATGCGACCTTGAGTCATTGATTTTATTCCCACACTGCCATTCTATAAATTGTGTAGAACTGTATGGATAGCCTCTCAAGATCTACTACTTTATATGGTAAAGTAAAAAGAAAATAATGATTTCTGCTACGAAAGTACTTGGTTTTTAATTTTCTAATTTTTATTTTTTCTAAATCTGGAATAAAAATAGGGGTGAGGAAAAATGTAACCTAAAAGCAACTTAGATACTATTTTCACTTAAGATTATGTGAAAAGTCTTTGGCAGTGGAAAGTTCAGTTAAAGCATAGGTTACATGAAATCTGAAAAAACTGAAAACTATTTTTTGTTGTTGTTGTTAAGTCAAAACTGATTTCAGATACATTAAAAAAATAATCCAGCTCTCTTTATTATCAGTTTATAGAATTAAATGAAAAACTTCCAGAAAGATCTTCAGGATGTGGCTAATAGAAGCTTCCTAGGCTGGTGTTTATGCAATAAATGGATACAGAAATAACTAGAAGAATTTAAAAATATATATATCAGGAAACAGTTTCCAATGTAAGTATTTTTACCTGCAACTCTCAATTACTTGTGACTCTTGTCATCAAATTGGTATCATACAGGAAAATATTTTTCCCTCAGTAAGGCCTGCAGACTTCTTTTCATCTGTGATGGGGAAAGTATGCCACCTAGCGTACTTTAAATGATTATATCCCTATATCTTTAAACTTTCATTATCGACTTCATAAAAGTATTTATTTTCCTTGTACATCAAAATAGAAAACTTTGAGCCAACCAGTAGGAAGGTAAAATGTGAAGATAATTTGTAACAGAAATAAATCGCATCTGGTTTCAAGTAAAGTTTGAGTTTTAAAAAAGAATATTTCCAAGTTTTACTAGATAGACACTTAACAGTCATTAACTGCACTCTGAAATACAGTTTGTGTTTCCCTTCTTCTGTCTTTCCCCTCCTAATTAATAACAATATTGGAATATCAGATCTTTGCATTTGTCATTCCAGCTTGGTAATTTACCAACTATCACATTAAGCACTGGTATGTTTTTTTTAAAGGGCAAAAAACACAATCAACGAAAATAAGTTTACACTGTGAATCAGTGTGCAAGACAAATGAAAATTATCCTCATGACAACCAAAGGTTTTGTGTGAAATCTATACATGTATCACATGGAAAATAATAAATTTTAATATTACTTAAAAATAATAGTAAGAGCATGATCCTACTAAACACAAACTCTACAATATCTGGATGACTGATACAAATCAGCCTATCACCATATGCTTTCAGCTTTAATTAATTTTAGTGGTCAATTTTTCAAATGGAACTGTAGAGCTAAGCCTTTACATTAAACTATGATGTGCAACTTCACATATACAAAAGAAAATACATTAATTTAATGTAGTAAATTCAAAAGTACTTTTTTTTTTTAAACCACTCAAACCATGATGTAAAGAACTCTTTGATTCCTCTTCTTTTGCATTTGCTATTTTAAAAGACAGTAGTGTTCAGATTTTTTAATTGCAGGAATCACCCTGGCTAGAAACTAGTTTCATCTGCTTTCTTACGTCTTCTGCATCTATCTTGAGTCTTGTGGCACTTTCATACTTTATAAAAACACTTCAGAATCCAGTATTCATTATGACATAAAATATCTTTAACCCAACATGCCTCCATAGTTTTCATTGATCCAGTTCTAAAGCTTCATAATCTAAATACAGTTTATTTCTAAAAGGATAGTTTCGATAAAAGCTGCAGAAGTGACAGTTATGGACAAAAATGACTGTATTTTGTCAATAAAGCTGATCATAGAGTAGTTTCTGTGGAGTGTATCTTCCTGGTAGTAGCGGCAGAATTTAATATTGGCCTGTGCCTTTTGTTAGATGAGTTAAGCCACTTAAAAGTTTTCTTCTTAGATAAAACTAAAATCAAAATAATTCTTAATTAGTTTCAGTTCTTAAACTAAACTGATATTTAAAAGTTTTTCTTGAATTTACAACAGTTTTAATTTTCCTCAGTGTATAATCAGTAATAGTGCATTTGACATAAAAAGGTTACTCTGGAAGTTACCATAGTTTCTGATGTTGATTGAGAATGTGAAGATGGGCGTTGACTGGATAGAACTTTCCAAAGATTAAGGGAATCATCAAAATCTGTACAGGGGGGAAGAAAAAAAAATATCAGAATCAAACAAACATTCTTATTACTGCAAGACCAGCAGAGAGCGTAACAATTCTTTCAAAGCATCGTTTCATGCTACAAAGAAGTAGCTAAGTAGCTACTGTTAAATATTCAAAATATTTCTAATAGTCTCAAAATACTTATTTTTTTCTTCATATTGTACCACTGAATTATTATCCAGTAAATCCCTGAATAAACAGAAATTGGATAGAATACAATCTTCAGCTGTAACTTAAAAAAGCATGGAAAAAAACATGCCCAGCTCAAATGGCAGATATATAGCCTTCACTAATTTTAAATAATTCAGATTTAGTTTTATTTAAAATAGAATAAGGTAAAAGTACTGATTTGGGGGTCTCATAGTACAAAAACAATGAACCAACGTCCTTGTCCTCAAAAATCATTAAACTCATGTTTTAAGAGAAGTAATTTCAAGAAAACCTATATTCATAAATATAATGAAGGTGGAATTAACTTGTAAACAATTCAAAACAAATAGTGATGAAAATCTTACAGCACTAGATCTGTTAATAATAGACTTGGCTGCTTTCATAGGTAGAAAAAAAAATCAACAGTATAGCACCAGAGTATACAGACTTAGGTGTATTCTTCATTGGTTAAAAAAGTGGCTGATTGATCAGTCCCAGAGGGTGGTGGTGAATGGAGTTAAACCCAGCTGGAAACAGTGATGAGTGCTGTTCCTCAGCGGTCAGTCCTATTTAATATCTTTACTGACAGGTGTGGCTGGATGGGACTTTGAGCAACCTGGTCTAGAGGGAGGTGTCCCTGCCTATAGCAGGGGGGTTGGAACAAGATGATCTTAAAGGTCCCTTCCAACCCAAACTATTCTCTGATTCTATGAATTGAATGCATCCTCAGTAGTTTGCATGTGACAACAAGCTGAAAGGAAGTGTTTGTCTTCCTGAGGGTAGGTATGTGCTTCTCTATTCTTAAACTTCGTTTGTACTACTCTGTCAAAGTCCCAAGTGTAGAAGTATTTTATGTCTAATACTTTGCAAGATAATGTACTGCAGAACCATTATATCTTTTTCCATTTATAAATTCTTGAAGATATAAAAAACAGTTCAGAGCTTTTTCTGAAATTTGTTCAATTGGTGATCTATTTATTCTTAGAACTTTTAAGATGAAAATTGAACTCGAAAACACTTATATTCATGGCTAACACATTCTATTTGAACTCCACCTTTAATATGTATCACTTAGCTGGGTGTTACTTCAGTAAGTTAAAAATACTACAAGATTTATATAACTTACCAGTTGAACCACTTTTTTCAATGATGTGGTTGTCTTCCTTGGAAGAATTCACATCAAACATATAACAACCTAGGTAACAGTGTTTCACCATTTGACTCAAATGATCATAAAAGTGACAGTGATGTAGAAGAGTCTTAAGTGCAGGTTTTCCAGTCTGGTAGAGGCCAGTTTCTTCATCATGTACACAGGGTCCCTGAAAATATGAAATTCATGAAATTAATTTCTTGAAAGGAATCTTTTACATAAAAATAAACTGGCAACAACAAACTAAACACAACTTTAAGCCTAATATTGTCTGTCTGTATACACATAGCTATTTAACAGACAGATTCTGGCAGTCATATTTTGAGACTGAGCTAAATCACAAAGTTTTACAAGAACAATGGAAATAGATATTTAATTATTGAGAAATTAAGGTTATAAAGCCATCTGATACAAATACAGTCTTAAAACCTCTAAGTTATACCCTTCTATAACTTTCTAGGTAGCTGCTAAAAATTTCTCATTTAATTCTGCCTATAGATATCAACTAATGTAAAAGTTTATTTTAAGAGAGAGTATGCTCTTAATAAGATGAGTGAATATCCTTAGCAGGTAATCCTGTTATAAAAGCACACAGCTATTACGCTACATTTATTCCGTGTCAATCTATGGTAAACAATTATTTGGAAAATAAAATAGAGACATTATCTCTAAAGAATGGTTTTCAGTCATTTATTTTTAAATACTGAATTCAGGAACACTCACTTGAGAACTGTGTCTATACACTAAAAGAAAGGCTTCATATTAGTTATGTTTGGGTTTTTTTTGTTTGTTTCCAGCAGTTTGATCTACCTGTTTCTTACAATATTTTTTCAGTGTTTTCTGTTCTAATAGAAGAAAACAAAAAGTCATAATATTAGGCTAAGTAATCATCTATTTTCATAAAAACTAAAAATGTTAACTGGCAAGAGAATTCAGACTGAGAAAAAACATTACATTCTGCAAGTTTTCAGAAGCATCTTGCAAAACTAAATAGAAATTTTCTTTCGTGCTTTATGTCCGCTCTTCATTGATAATGAAGTCATTTGAAAAATGCTATTTGTTCCCAGAAGGCTCTACATCTTCCCTAACCCCTCCATTTACACTGAACACAAACTTATTTTCCAAGAAAAGAATGGATCAAGTGAAAGGATTAAAACTATTTTGTGTTACCGGGTAAGCTATAGCCAGAGTTCTGAATGGCTACTGATGACTTCCTGTTTTGTATAATACATAAACAGACAATTTTGACCATTTGCCTTTTATATTAATTAGTAAAGAATGAAATGTTAAATAGTTTGAAGAATAACATTACTTCATACAAATTGCTTATAATGAATTACAAAACTGCTCATACGCTGTCAGCAATATACTTGGATTGTATCAATGATGACAAATGTATACTTTAGAAATTTTCTTAAATTCAATCAAAATCCATAACTGTCTTTGCAAGTCTAAAAAGCCATGCCAATCATCTTATTGCGTATTGGGAACAATGAAAGAGTTCCTCTCACAATGCATTCTGACCAGCAACTGACAAAAAATGCAGTACATCACAACCTTAGCATGCCTTATACAGGCTGACTTATTACAAAATGCTTCCTGAGGTCACCCTTTAAAATAACACAACAAAAACTATTAAGAAGGAAACAAAATGGATAAAGACAACAGGCATTACTAGAGTCTATAAGCTTTAGTAACAGCCTTTTCTTTCCAAAACCTATTTACTTAAGGAAATAAATAAGAACGTTCAACTTTGTCTATGGTACATTATTCCTGCTATTCACCACTTAATTGGTCTCCTTTGAACTTGATTGCATTAAGGTCTATAAACAATTTATCTTATTCAGTGCAGATTTGGGAAGAAAAAGTAGCTCAGAAATAGAGTATTTTATCCTGCTGGTATCTTATAATTTTAATTATTGTTTATATTTAAGCACTTTTAATTTTCACACTGTCATAAAGTATCGTTTTATATCTTTCTCCACGAGCCCTTACCAGGCGATGTGCAATTTCCATTAAAATGCACTTAGTAAGAATTGACTCAAAACTTATTAATTGCACTAGAAGGCATTCTAATTCTTCAACTATATTCGATTTCTGTCACTTCACCATAGTCACTGAAGTGTTTAAAGACTAAAAAGCAACTTTTAATATCAACAAGTTTATATATTGACATCACAATGGTTTGCACCTTGTAAATCCCATACTATTAAAGAATTAACTGCGTTGATAAAATAATAAATTCATGAATATCCAAAGACTGAAACAAGAGCCAGCTGGACAGCAACTTGCTGAAGTTCATCTCTTTAAGAAAGAGAGTATGCTCTTTAAAAGTATTTAAAGCAACAAGCCACTTCACCTTTCTTTGGTAAGGCTTGTTTTCTGTCACTCATATTTCTTACAAAATATTAAACACTACGTTAAACACTACTTTCTCAGAAGTTCTTCTTTCTTAAACACTTAAAATCTAGTTGCATTTCAGGCAAAATAATAACCAATTTTTATCTCAAGACATTAATACTGTAATCAAGTTTCCTTGGAGGGGTAAGATATACATAAGGTACCGTATATAAATGATCAAAGATACTACACACAAAATCACAGAATTGTAGGGGTAGAAAGGGACCCTCCAGAGATCATTGAATCCAGCGCCACTGACAAAGTAGGTTCCCTAGCCCAGGTTGCAAAGGTAGGCACCCAGGTGGGTCTTGAATGTCTCCAGAGAAGGAGAAGCTCCCACGCACATTTGCGTGGAACTTCCTTTGCCTCAGTTTATGACCATTTCCCGTCGTCCTATTGCTACACACTGCGGAGAAGAGTCCAGCCTCATTCCTTTGCCTCCCACTCCTTAGATATTTACAGACATGGATCAGATCCCCTCTGCGTCTTCTTTTTTCAAGGCTGAACAGCCCCAGGTCATTCAGCCTTTCCTCATATGAGAGGTGTTCCACGTCCTTTATCATCTTTGAAGCCCTCTGATCTCTTTCAAGGAGATCCCTGTCTTTTTTATGCCCCAGTGCCTGGGTACCCAGAACTGGACACAATAATCCAGTTGAGGCCTCACCAGAGCAGAGTAGAGGGGGAGGATCACCTCCCTTAACCTGCTGGCCACACTCTTCTTGGTCACCAGGGCACACTGCTGGCTCATGGCCAATCTATCATCCACGAGGACCCCTAGGTCCCTCTCCTCAGAGCTCCTCTCCAGCAGGTCATCCCCCAACCTGTTCTGGTGCATGCGGTTATTCCTCCCTAGGTACAAGACAATCAAGCTTTACTTGTTTTCTTGAACACTCTGGAAGGTGGGAGAAGCTTATCTATTCACGTATTTGTTTCAAAAATGTCATCTCAAATGTAACTTTTAAAATCTGTTTTCTAGGTGTATTGACATAACTTCTCATATCAAATAATGCCTCTCTGTGACAGTATAAACTATCTCATCAAGTATAATAATCACTCACTTGCCAAACACAGTCTTTTAGGTCTTCAGTAGGAATTGGGATCACAAGGAGATTTTGCAGAATAAAAGCAGCCTAAAAGAAATGAAAGCATCAATATTACTGTCAACATAGCTCAATAAAGCACATCAGACTGAACAGGATAGTTGAGATATTATTCCACTGTTCTAGATACACATCAAACAAAGATTTTCCGTGTTCACGTGAAAAAAAGAAAAGAAAGAAAGAAAAAGGAAAGAAAACAAAGGTATATGCAGTTAAAAAGAGCAAATCAGATCTTTTGCACTGAGGACATATTTACTGGAGAATTGGTGACACACTCTGTCACCAATTGGTACAACAAAGAGCTTGCAAATAGAGCAAAACAGATTAAAATCTACCTATTTGTTTTCTCCATAACAAACTACCCACAACAACTTAAGAGAGCAGAAGGTGACAAGAAACATACCTCCCTGCGTACCATGCTGCATTCAGATTGGTCTAGAAAGATGTTTAATGCTGTTCCCCATAGCCCTCCTGAAATGTTTTGGCAACTCTCTGCTAAAGCAATGCAACCTATTTCAAGAGATGTAAGAGCTGATCCTATTCCAAGTGCAGTAAATCTGACCTAGTACATGTAAATACAATAAAAATGGCGTTACTTATAGCAATAACACATTTTTTAAATTATTGTTCAGTTCAATCAACTAAATCTGTAGCTTAGACAGAATCATTTTAAAAGGCTTTAAACTGTTTATACAAGTTATCTTTCTGCATTCATCTGGCTCTATACTTACAGTCATTACTAAATGTATGTATAAATAACAAAACGAATAAATTTTTGAATACATGAATATATATTCAACATCCTCCACATTTTACCATTTAAAAACAGTTCTGATTCAAAAACTCATATAACAGTTTTAATTTGCTCTAAATTTGTAGTTTACATATATATATTTTGCTTTGGAGCTAAACAAAAGCAATGTTAATGAAAACTGCCTATGATTCATTATCATGAATGACCAATAAGAGGATAGAATATTGAATAAATAGGAAAGAATTTCAGAGTTTTTATATGAAAATATTCTCCCTACTTTATTGATATTGTTGTTTAGGATACAGTCAGTAACATTTTAAAAAATGCAAGTCTGTAATTTCAATAATAAATTCAAGGAACAAACAATTTGTGTAAACCTAGGTGTCAAGATAACAGTGTTGCACTAACTAACCTCAGGATCTCTATCTACCCATAAAGGAACCAGCCATGTCAGACCCAGGTGAGACGGAACTTGATCTTCACTGCTATTGTATGGCAAAGACCAAAGAGATACCCAGTCCTGATCAGAAAACAGAAAATAAAATATGAAATTATTTTCTAAATCTTTCAATGCCACACCTGTCTATCATCAGCCTGAGCTGCCAATGGCATTCTAAACTACTTTAAATGCACACAACACTGATACTCCAGGAAAAAAATGTTTATTGTCTCTATAAACATGCATATATTATATTGACTTCATCTACAGAATGAAATTAAATTTGTGGCTACCTCCTGTTAGTACTAGGATAACAGTGCTAAAAGGACTAAATATTTTACTTGAAATATTGGGAATATTTAGAAATTACTCCATACATTTTTTTTATTTGTTCTTAAATGATTAAAAAAAAAATAGAGGCATAATACGTGCACAGGAAACTGCTGAATAAGAACATGCATCTATTTCTTCACTCATAATTTATTACCCTATGCACCTAACGTGATAAAATGCCATACACTACTTAGCTGCAGATTCCATGAAGCCATACTTTGCAAATAAGGTTTCTTAGTTCAGGTTAAAAAAAAAATAAATAAAACAACATACTCTTTGTGCTTCATTTAATCATGGCACTGCACAATGCATTATGTTCATAGTGAACTATGCAACCAAAAATTTTACAGATGCATCTTTCTGACTGTCTCAGCTCTGTATATTTTATGGTTTTTTACACAATAGATGTCTGCATTTGGATACGTCACTTGGAGCAGTGTCATTTCCATGAATCTTCTCAGTACACAATATTAATAACAGTAAACATAGTCTTTTATAGTCTTTGAGTTGAGAATTAAAATACAAAATGAAATACACCAAAGTAAGCAATAAAGTAATATCAAAGAAATCATGTACTTAGCATCTGTTCTATTTTTCATGCACTCTACAAACATCTCTAAGTCATTTCTGTCCATTGCTATGAGCTAAAGGATTCTATGTCCAACTTAATCAGGTGGTTCTTTAAGTACCAAAGAACCAGAATGGTTCATAACACTGCTAATGAGCAAAATAAACTTAAAGGCCACCTGAATTTTAACTAGTTTTTATCTCAATTCATTAGACCATACATTTTAAGTTAGTATTAATAATAAACTTTAATTTTTATTTTTAAATCAGTTGTTCAGGATATTTCCTATACCAGAGTGCTTGCATAGAGTAAGAAGGTTAACTTCATATTCCTCTCTCCACAAGATCTGACACTAAATCACGTGACTGTAAACAACGGATAGGATCTAAAATTATTACTATGATAATATAAAATGTTCATTTCATTTTATATGAAATATTCATTTCATTCATATTAAATGTTAATTTACTTAGGATTTAATTCCTTCAAGGTTAGTCTTTTTTTCCATATACAATCATACTTCATCATACTGAAATGTTTTCACTAGTGGCAATCACATTTATTAACTTGGGTGGACTGTAATTCTCCAGAAGGACTACACTAAATTACCAGATTATATCAGTTAAAATATATCTGTGCTTAGCCATCAAAAGTGACAAGATAAGGGAAACTATAACATACTCACCATATCCTTAGCTTGAGCCATCATTTCATGAGATAAGTGAAGCAAACAAAGAACAGTGCTTTTTGTAACACCTTTCCCCATGAAGGACATAGCATTTCCTCCCCATTCAATGTAAAATGATGAGATGACCTGGGAGTGTAGGAACAAGTTCACAGTAGCTTTACTGTGAGCAGTATACAGGTAGAGAATAAACTGCCACATGCACATAAATTAAACTCATGGAAAAATGGTAAACTATCAAATATATCCTTTTAGCTGAATTTTAATAATTTATTAATGAGTCACATACTCATACATAGTTTCTTTGTATGGTTACACCTTTGAAGGACAGTAGTTATTTTATTTGCCTCTTCAAATTAAGAATATAATGGAGCTAGATAATAAGGAAAATATTAAATAGAAACATAGCTAAATACTATCTCAGTAACAGTTGCAAAGTTTTTGTTGGAAACACGCTATTTATTGCACCCAGTTTTTGCGGGTTTTTCTTTGCTATGTTTGAAATTAAATAATACAATCTCTTCCAAAATTCTATGTTTGAGAATATGGGACATTTCTATCTTTGGGACTTGAATAGGAATAAATAAATCAAATTTCCATATATAATTCTAATAAATACAAAAAAAAAGGGAGTGGGAAGGCACATGCAATATGGTCAATCATCACGAGCAAACATTGCAAATTTTTTTTTTCCTTTAAGTAAAGATACAAATCAAGCCATCCAGTCTTAATCTTTTAGCTATTTTCTTGGGAGAAAGAAAAGCACTTTTCATAGTAAAGATACTCACTAGAAGTACAGAGTAAAAATTACAATGTTATTAGTTACACAGTGTTTTACAAGCATTCAGACAAAAAGTTAAGTTAGAACATAAGCTACTTACCTCAAGAAGACCTGTTAAATATTTCTTACAAATTTCAACTGGTTCAGCAGTAGCAGAATATGTACTCCAGCCTGGATGTGCAGTTACATGAACCATTCCTCTCAGTGTTCTCTCCAGTGACGGAAGTCCATAAAAATGTGGTGCATCTGTTACCCTTAAGCACTGCAGCAGCTTGAGAGCCAGCTCAGTTCTGAAACAGCCAGCAAGTTCCAAGCCCTCTCTGGATTAATTATAAAAAGTAGAAATGCATCAAATGTCATCATAAAGCTATTATAATGAATTGTTTTGTAAGAGGCCAGTACATCATTATTATTATTGCTAATCTGTGGGTCTCAGCATCTGAATTAGTAACTGTTGGCTTATGCACCAAATAATGCAGAACTAAATCACAGAACAGGACTGCTTAACCAAGAAAGGACAAATGAGGTAGAACAGTAATTTCTAATGAGCATATAAAAGAGAAAGAGTTCAAGAACATCAGATAACTCATAGTGACAAGAGTCACAAAGACTTCGCTTATGTTTGTCCTGGTTCAGGCACCAAGTTTTAAAATATTTCCTGCAAATCCATCATCCAAGTAGATAGAAAATATGGGAGTCTAGGACATAACTGGCAGGGATTTCTATAATCCTTCTTTTTCTATCTGTCATTTTTTTCTTCTGTTTTATTTAGAAGTTGAGTAACTGAGTAGGAGGAATGATAAAGACAGCACTTTGAAGGAATCTTTACAAGCGGTTACGTTGTGGCACAAATAAATATGTCAGCTGCAATTTTAGCATCTCAGAATACACTTGGATAGAGAGACGTAGTGTGAAAATATAATTTTATAAACTCAGAAAAAAACCTAATAGAAGTTCATTTCTGTTTGTCTGACTATCAGAAAAAGGGTGGCATTTCATGCTGGAAATAAGTGTCTAATAACCTATGTGCACAAACATAGTCAACGATATAACAGTGCGAAAAGGAAGGGGACGGAAATAAATTTTTGCTGATATTCTGGTGTTTTACTTCCCTATAAGTAACTAGCAGAAAATCAACCCAGTTACACTTGTGCAAATTTCCAGTACTGAAAAAGAAATGGCCCACCTTCTCAGTGTCATTAATTATCATTTTTTGAAAAACTGCGCTAGTACATTTAGTCACAATTTTCTTATTTCCTAATTTTACTGTGAAAAGGCCTAGCTAACATTGATCTTCACTTAAAGAGGAGTATATTCTATTTTTAACGTTTGCCATGAATGTAGCATGATGCAATTATATTCAAACTCTGACTGAGATACAGTAGCACAAGGTATTAATATCCCAGTCAGAATGACAAAGGCAGTTCCATTTAAACTGTACCTGTCAGTCACTGACATTGAACAAAACAACAGTGTGTTAAAAAGATGAATGAGTTCTTTATCCAGCTGTTGCCTGACAGCAGTCTGTATTTCATCTATTTCATCCCGCACTTGGGATTCTGGTCGCACCAAGAGGCCCAAAAGGGAATTTGATTTCTAAGAGAAAAGAATAAGGATACAGTCACATAACACACTGTTTAAATTCTATTTTAATAAACACACTAAAGCCAGTTGTCTGTTCAGTGCTTTCAAATCACGTGTGCTAATCTCATATTCCATAATCATCATTTTACCAAGAAATATTTTTGTAAATTGAAACCAACCAACCTCCCCCCCAACACCCCTCCAAAAAAAAATAGTAAAAATTTGCTGGTATTAATTAGCCATATCTACTATATTCCATAGCATTTCCTATTCACCATATAAATGGAAGTATATCAGTTCCACACATATTTGAAAAGAAGATCACAAGCATTTTTTTCTAAATGTTTAAACTGTACTTTAAGAATGGGAAAATACAAATGCCCACATACTCTACTTAATAAATAACCCTTCTAAGACCATGAACAATCTTGCTTTGAGTACAGTATGCACTTGCTTTATGAAGAACAGTACTTTGTAATGCAGTTATATAACTGTAGTCACTTTTATCTTTATAATTTAGTTTTTATAAGGATTGAATTACCATATAGCGACAAATACAATTAAAGTTGTTTTATATTGTTTTTTTAATCTTAATTTCCCATTTATTTTTGTACATCTTAATGAATAACACTAGATAGATCTCAAACGAAAAGCACACATCTAAAGAACCGAAAATAAAAACAAATTATATTCTTTCACTATACTTTTATATTTCAACTATATGAACTATCTGCTCACATAATACCTTTCTCAGGGTTATAAAAATATTTTATATAGATATATTGCAACCATTTTAAATCAAAACTGAAACACACTGAAAACAGAAGCTTGTCTTAACTCTCAGTTCTTGTTCTTAATCCAAGACAGACATTTTTATTTCTTTACCATGCAGAAAGTCACGATATACCTGCACAGAACCTTATCCTTTAACTTACTTAAGTACTTATGTACTTAAACATACAGCTACACACATACAGCTGTACAAGTACATACATCATATATGTACAGCTATTCACTTAACAGTATAAATTTTATATGTAGTCTACATACAGAGCTATGCATAAAGTTACACATAGCTAACTACGTTTGCAGAGCTCTGTATAATCATTTTATTACAGTTACCTACACCACAGCAAGGCAAACACACGCAGATGTTGTTTGCATTTGGCAAATATAATATTTGATTTTAGAAAAAAAAATCACCTAATATGTACAGAAGAAATTTACTCTTACTCAAAGGTAACTTTTGCAAACACTTAAAACTGTAGAACAGTCACAAAGTAGCACAGTAATAATACAAGAACTGGCTATTTCTTGCTTTTGTTGAGAAAAGCTGTTTTTCCTGCATCTGCTCATCACAAACTAAACAGACAATCAGTTCACAGTTATATCACTCAGTACAGTCTACAGCTGAGTTCTAATGTATATTCTCTTACATTTTTAAGCAATGATTTCAGGATCCATTTCAGATGATCTGCCTCCAAGCTTGTTCTCTGCTCTCTACACAATTTGTTTAAAAATCTTAGGACATCTACCAGAAGCTTCTCATCCTCAGCAGAAGCTGGAAGCACTTGCAAAAATCTGCAATGAAAACCAGAGTATATATATTCATACTTGCAGGGAATTAAAAGAGAGTTTTAAGATCCCTGTCTAATAGGGCTGAATTAACATGCAAATATGGAGTTGCCTATTCTAAACCTGGAATTATCTAAATATATGTGACATAACTACAAATAATAAAAACCCAATTATATCACTTATATTTAAACATAAATACACCTGTATTATATACACTTCATACATTAAGACATGGAATTGTGAGTTGGAAAAGACAGTAAATAACTGAAAAAAGACAGGAACTGTTGCTGTGGGTCTACAGGAGAGCCACAGAGATGATCAGAGGGTTGAAGCACCAGTGCCTGAAAGGGGCCTACAAGAAAAGCTGGAGAGGGACTTTTTAGAAGGGCATGTAGCAACAGGACAAGGGAGAATGGTTTTAAACTGAAAACTGGTAGATTGAGACTAGATATTAGGAAGAAATTCTTTACTGAGAGAGTGGTGAGAGTCTGGAACAGGTTGCCCAGGAAGGTTGTGGATGCCCCCTCCCTGAAAGCATTCAAGGCCAGGCTGGATGGGGCTCTGAGCAATCCGGTCTAGTGGGACACGTCTGCCTACAGCAGGCGGGTTGGAATCAAATGATTTTAAAGGTCCCATCCAACCCAAACCATTTTATGATTCTGTGATTTCAAATATCCCATAGTTTAAATATGGTATTCTTTGCCATTTTTACATAAACAAATTACAAAATCAAAGACCCTTTGAGCTTGGAAATGGCCACTGGAGAACATCTGGTCCAACTCCCCTAATCAAGTAGGGGCACATACTGCTGATTATTCAGGACCACGTCCAGGTGCCTTTAGAAGATCTTTAAGGAAGAGACTCTACAACCTTTCTGGGCAACCTGTGCCAGTGCTCTGTGCTCTGCACAGTGAAAATGTGTCTCCTGATGTCCACAGAGAACCTCCTTTGCGTCAATTCTTGCCTATTTCATCTTGTCCTGTCACTGGGTATGACTGAAAGGAATCTAGCTCCACCATCTCTGCAGTCTCTGTCAGCCATTTATATACAACGTATATATACGAAGTCCTCTCTTCTCTAAGCATTTGTAGCTCTTTCGACCCTTTCTCGTAAGAGATACTCCAGTTTCTTTGATACCTTATTTGGCACTTCCTTTGACCTGCTGGCAACACTCCTAATTCAGCTCAGGATATCTTCAGCCTTCCTTGTCACTAGGACATACTGTTGGCTCATGTTCAAATTCATAGTCTTTTCTGCAGAGCTGCTTCCCAGCTCATCAGCCCTCAGTATGTATGGGTGCTTGGATCTGTTCTATCCCAAGTGCAAGAATGTTCGTTTCCTCTTGCTGCACTTCTTGCAGTTTCTGTCAGCCCATTTCTCCAGCCTGTCAAGGTTCCCCTGAATGGCAGCACAACCCTCTGGCATATCAGCCACTCCTCCCGATTTTGTAACATAAAATTAATGAAGATACACTGCCCCAACCTTCAGATTGTTAATANATGGGGCTCTGAGCAATCCGGTCTAGTGGGACACGTCTGCCTACAGCAGGCGGGTTGGAATCAAATGATTTTAAAGGTCCCATCCAACCCAAACCATTTTATGATTCTGTGATTTCAAATATCCCATAGTTTAAATATGGTATTCTTTGCCATTTTTACATAAACAAATTACAAAATCAAAGACCCTTTGAGCTTGGAAATGGCCACTGGAGAACATCTGGTCCAACTCCCCTAATCAAGTAGGGGCACATACTGCTGATTATTCAGGACCACGTCCAGGTGCCTTTAGAAGATCTTTAAGGAAGAGACTCTACAACCTTTCTGGGCAACCTGTGCCAGTGCTCTGTGCTCTGCACAGTGAAAATGTGTCTCCTGATGTCCACAGAGAACCTCCTTTGCGTCAATTCTTGCCTATTTCATCTTGTCCTGTCACTGGGTATGACTGAAAGGAATCTAGCTCCACCATCTCTGCAGTCTCTGTCAGCCATTTATATACAACGTATATATACGAAGTCCTCTCTTCTCTAAGCATTTGTAGCTCTTTCGACCCTTTCTCCTAAGAGATACTCCAGTTTCTTAGATACCTTATTTGGCACTTCCTTTGACCTGCTGGCAACACTCCTAATTCAGCTCAGGATATCTTCAGCCTTCCTTGTCACTAGGACATACTGTTGGCTCATGTTCAAATTCATAGTCTTTTCTGCAGAGCTGCTTCCCAGCTCATCAGCCCTCAGTATGTATGGGTGCTTGGATCTGTTCTATCCCAAGTGCAAGAATGTTCGTTTCCTCTTGCTGCACTTCTTGCAGTTTCTGTCAGCCCATTTCTCCAGCCTGTCAAGGTTCCCCTGAATGGCAGCACAACCCTCTGGCATATCAGCCACTCCTCCCGATTTTGTAACATAAAATTAATGAAGATACACTGCCCCAACCTTCAGATTGTTAATACATATATCAAACAGAACTACATCCAGTACTGACTGTTGTAGTACACTGCTAGTCACTGGTCACCAACAAGACTTCATGCCATTGATCAACACACCACCCTCCAGGTTCCACTTCAGCCACCTTCCAATCCTTCTCACTGTCTACCTGTCCAGCCAATATCTCATTAGCTTGTCTATGAGGATCTTAAGGAAAACACTGTGTAAAAACATTGAAATCAAGGTAGAACATATCCATTACTCTGCTCATCTACAAAGCCAGTCTTTCCAGTGTAAAAGGATTTCACAGCAGGTTTGCCAAGTATGACTTCTC
This sequence comes from Odontophorus gujanensis, assembly GCA_013399175.1. Classification (NCBI taxonomy): domain Eukaryota; kingdom Metazoa; phylum Chordata; class Aves; order Galliformes; family Odontophoridae; genus Odontophorus; species Odontophorus gujanensis. Next base: position 25,706 of record VXAB01008508.1, read on the forward strand.
AGTGGTAAAGCCATCCTACTCCTGATGACCTTCCTGTCCTTCATGTGTCCTTCTTGAAGACAGGAGTGATATTTGCTTTCCTCTAGTCCTCAGGTATCTCTCAAAAGATTACTGAGAGTGGACACAAAATGACATCGCCCAGCTCTCTAAGTATTTGTAGGTGTATCCTATCTTATCATTTAACAAAAACAAAACAAAACAAAACAAAAAAAACAAAACAACAAAATGTCACTAAGAAGCTCTGGAAGAAATAGCTCCTGGAGCTACTTCCTTAAGCTGGTATGCCCAAACATCTATTTCTATATTTAGCTGGATACCAAGCTAGAGGAAAAAAAAAAAACCCAAACACATACAATCATTTTCCTTCTTACTGCATTTAGTGAAAGTATTGACCAGTCTCAAAAATTAACTTTTACTTGGATTTAGTGAAGACAGCAACCAAGTTAGCACAAATTTTACATACTGCACCAAAGCATAGATAGATTCTGAGAACTGTCGTAGCTTGAGCCCATACCTAAGAACCAAAATTTGGACAGATGGACAAAAAAAAAAGAAAAAAAAAAAGCAAAAGCATGAAACAATTAACAGAATTTGTGCTGTACAGTCGACTATCAACAATACATGCAAAACTATACACTAGAACTAAGTGTATTTATGTTTTGATTCACACAGCTGTAGGGTCTAAACAGCACTTTTGAGGTCTGAACTAGTGGAGAACTGCAATAGAATGAATAATCCTTGCTCAGAGGTGGATTATACTCAGAACGGAGTGCATTCAAAACAGTCATGTTCGTTTGCAAATAGCTAAATTACACGCTTTATATTGTTAAAGATCTATTTGCAAACAGACAGAAGATGTACTTTAAGAACAGAAATTAATTTTACTCCTAATAAAAAAAATAACCATGCACAAACCAAACACTCAGAAAATCAGAAAAATAGTAAAAGAATAAAAATGGTAAACAAGCAAAGCCAATGTTAATATTACCTGCATAATCTGTGGTTAGTCTCATCTACTAGCTTTAGGAAGTATAAGGAAACAGAAGTCAACTACAGGATCATATAATAATTTTCCATGGGATCATTCTGATTAACTACATGCACAGAAAAAAATCAGAATCAAAGGCACATAGGCTATCAAACCCATATCTGTGAATATGAAAACTATGAACTTTATAATTTAAACAACATCCTTCTAATTCATTTTTTTTATTCAGTATGCTCACCTATTTATTGCTTTCTGCCAAACAGAGCTCTTCAAAATGGTTTGACAAGACTCAGAGATGCATTTTAAAGCAAGTCTGTCATTTAGAGCATAGAAGTTCAACCTAGTGAGAGAAGTTTTAACATCCCTGTGGGATACTGCCTGAATGACTGAATTAAGACAGTGCTGCAGTCCGTAGGTTGTGTGAGTTATTTTCAGGATAAGAATGTCTTCTGAGGAGAGTTTTAATGAGTCTAAAAATCTGAAAAGGTATAAAAGAAAAATTAGCAATCAGGATATTTGTAGATTATTTTAGTTCAGATGAGAAGACAAAGCATAAATTGCCTTAAAGAAGTATTTTTGTCAACCAATTTTTTCCCCTTTATTTTGTCACCTCAAAAACAAAACAAAAACAACAAAACACAAGTCCCATACCAAAAACAGACCAGCAACAAACCACCCCACAGGAATTCAAATCCTGAACTGCTTGAGTTCTTTGGAAGGCTAGCACCTCTCAAAAAATTATTTGAAAGGTGTTATTCATGGTTTGTAATGAATTTTTCCTCTAAGGCATCGTAGATGTTGACCTCTTAGACTATGCTATTACCTTCCTAAGAAATCACTTTGGTTCTGAATGAGCTACTTCAAAATAGAAGTGATTTATCAAGGACGCTGAGTTCTGTATACAAAAGAATCTCAGAGAGAAGCCTTGTTAATCAACTGCTTACCAAAGCAAGTGAAGAGAGTTTTCTTGATCACCTATAAAAAGGGGGGGAATTAGCTCAAATGGTAGAGCGCTCGCTTTGCATGCGAGAGGTAGCGGGATCGATGCCCACATTCTCCAGTGTTTTGGCTGAACAGAGACATTTGGCTGGAACTCAGTGACAAAAGGAAAGTTTATGGTCTTTGGAAGAAGGGGCAAGCAACTTATGAAGATTACAAATAAGCAGAGAAGCTGTGCAGGAAGAAGATCAGAAAGGCCAAAGCCCTGCTGGAACTGAACTTGGCCACTAAGGTGAAAGACAACAATAAATATTTCTATAAATACAGTAAGAGAGGACAGCTGGGGAGAATCTTCATCCCTTGTTGGACACAAAGGGGAACACAGTGACCAAAGATCACGACAAGGCTGAGGCACTTAATGTTTTCTTTGCCTCAGTCTTTAATAGTAAGGCTAGTTGTTCCCTGGGCACACAGCCCCTTGCACTGGAAGACAGGGACGTGGAACAGAATATGGCCTGCATAATCCATGAGGAAATGGCTTTGCACCTGTTCTAAAAGCTGGACACTCACAAGTTCATGGGGCTAGATAGATTTCACCCTAGAGTGCTGAGGTAGTTGGTGGATGTGGTTGCCAAGCCACCCTCCATCATCCTTCAAAAGTCCTGGCTAACTGGGGTCATCAGACTGGAGACTGGCAAATGTGATGCCCATCTTCAAAAAGAGCTGAACAGATGATCCCGGTAGCTACAGACTTATCAGTCTCACCTCGGCACCAGGGGAAGTTTAGGTAAGATATCAGGAAAAACTTCTTTACAGAAAGGTTTGCTGAGCACTGGAATAGGTTCCCCAGGGAGGGGGTTGAGTCACCTCACCTGACTGCATTTAAAAACTGTCTGTCTGGATGTGGTGCTCTGTGACATGATTTAGTGGTGGGCTGTTAGAGCTAGGGTAGTATGGTTAGGTTGTAGTAGGACCTGATGATCTTAAAAGTCTTTCCAACCTGAGCAATTCTATGATTTAGGTATTATCATGATAACTTATCTACAACTCCTGGGATGCAACCCTTAACATTTAGAAGACAATATTTTCAAACTATAAACAAGTTTTACTGATGTTTGAAGTTGGGAATACACTTAAAGGAAAAATATTAAGATTTAAAATTAAGATAAAACAGCTCACGTTTCTTCTTGTTTCTCATAATTTTTCAGCTGCAACAGGTTTTCAGTCCCATGGTACCATGACAGATTCCAAGACATCTTTAGCATATCTGACACAGGTTTCATAGTCAAGCATTCAGAAGACAATGGCACTACAACTGAATTAGGGCTAACTATATGATGAGCAGTGATCTTGACTGGGAGATGATATCTTAAATAAATAAACAAACAAACAAAAGCAACAATTAATTGCTCCAGTCAAATAATTATTTACATTTGCAAATAACATTTTCAAAACTATCAGAACAAAAAGAAGGCTAGATGAAGAACTCCACAACTATCACATAAAAGAAAAGGCAACTTCGGATTTAAAATCAAATGCCTCCCTTTGCTTCCATCCTTCAGGGAGGACAGCAGATGTAAAGGACTTAAGTTTAGTGAAAAAAAAAACACATGTCAAAACAAACAATGCCAAGTTCCACCTCTCCCCTAGCTCCTCCCCAAAAAGACAAATAAAACAAAGAACAAAAACAAAAAAGCCAACATACCGTCTAACAACAGCAACAGGTAAACTGAAGGAAGGTAGGACAGCACCATTATTGCTTATGTTTTCAGTCCTGCATGAAAAATTAAGTTTTTTCTTACTTTTAACTTTGATTATCAACTAATGCGGTAGTTATTCATTATGATCCAGATGCACCTGTTTTTTTTTCCCCTACTAAAAGCTCTTGGAGAATGTTGCTGAATACATTTATATTAACAAACTGTGTTTCTTTATGATTACACAATATTCAGGTAATTTTTAGATCATATACATATAGAATACCTGTTGGAGATGTAACGCACATGAAAATGAAATTAAAGATGACATACCAAAGCACAGGCTTATCTACTAGGCTGCTCAGAAGGTAATGTCATCTACTTTATTATGTTGACCTATGACATCAAAGGCAAATGTTGGTGGTATGGCAGTACAGGCTGAACCCTCATGCCAATATTTCATTATATTTTGTTGCCATGTGTCAGATGGCAGCAGAGGGGCGGTCTGACAAAATGGCATTTGACATGGAAGTGCATATGAAGCAAAGGTGTGGAATTGAATTCCTCCTTGAAGAAAAAATGACACCCATTGACATACATCAGTGCTTGCTGCATGTTTATGGAGACCAAATACTGGACGCGAGCACAGTGAGATAGTGTATTTCAGTAGTGGCAACAGCGGGTCACCTCCACTGTTGCATATTTTTATGAGTGCAGTATTCAGGCTCTTATTTATTGCTGGTGAAAACGCGTAGCAAATGGTGTTGACTACACTGAAAAAGTGTTTTGTAGCTGAGAATTTCGAACAGTTGCCATTGTGCTCTTTGCATCTGTTGTAGTTTCAATGGAAATAAATAGGAGGCATTACTTAGAAGTGACCTATGTACTTTTTTTCTATTAGAGAAAAATATGCATGAGAATTTTACCAGTGTATTTAATGTGTGTGAATTTTAAGAGTATATTTTTTCCTGAAGTACATACTTATTTCAAATAATAATATAACATTAGCTGAAGTCCCTTGAATTAAAGGCAAGAACTACATTTGAAAGTCAAAGTAAATAAGAGAATTCTAATTGAGTTAGAAAATCAACAACAACACATCTATAGCTAGTTACTTGATTACTGCAGTTTCCATTTATGGAAAACATGGATTAAAGAATAAACAAGGCTTTTTGAAAATGAAAATAAATGTACTTAACACTTAAGTACAAAGTACTTATACATGCCAAGTAGATCCATATAACATGCAATCCAAATATTGAAACAATTTACTGACCTGCAAATAGGTAATTCATGCAATTTTGAACATATCTCACTTCTGTGGATAATTTTAATACATATATATGTATCAGACAAAACTAATTTTCATGAAAATCTTCAATTTTGATTGAGATAGTGCAATTGAAAAACTTTTTTCATACCACGTGTCTGTTCTTGATACTTCATCAAACAGCAGAAGACAAAGCAATACTGTAGCTTCCGTTAAAACAGCTTGATCATTTTGGAATATCAGGGAAACTGAATAAAACAAAAGATACTTTAAAAAAATGTTAGGAAAATAGTGGCATTTAATAATACATATAAAGGACAGTGGCTAACTTTTTGTCCACTGCTATTCTGCTAACATCTTCATCAGATGTCATAACATTGGTAATAGGAAACAATTTCTTTAAAACATCAGGGATACTCACGAAAGCATTTGGTTAGACATCTAGTCATATTTCACACATTCTCTTTCTACATATGTATTAAAATCAAATCTTTACCTCTGAATAGTAAAAGCAACAAAGATGATTGCTGGACTAGTGACAAACGAAGATCTGGATCAGCATATATGAGTTTACGTAAGAGTGTCAGACATGGTAGAACTATGGATTCCATAAGCTGCAAGAACAACAATTTAATATTGATATCAATTAGGATGATCTGTTATGAGGTGCTCAATACAAATTGTTATGCTACAAACAAACACATTCTGCTATTTATAGTAAAGAAACATTCTTAGACAAGAAAATGTTATCCTTGTATAACTGCATATTCATTAGAAAATATTTAATAACTTTTGGCTTCATTTTATTAGCAATTGATGGTGATTTTGTTGGTCTCTGGCCTAATAATGCAGTTACAGTTATATAACATGCTTCCAAAATACATATTTCTTAGAAGAACATAAGTAAGATGAAGGATTTAAAAAAACTTATTAATTCAAGTTTATTCATTCTTTCTTAAATGCAAATAGCTTACTGCATCTGATTAATTTTCTGTGTCCCAATATCTCAGACCACAAAACATAAGAAAGCAGCTTTCTAAAAGTTAAAGTATCAGTCAGCAGACAAAAATAGGACCTAAGTCACTTCACTGCAGAATGAGAAGACAGTAAATCCTTCACCAAACATTACTTGGCTTCTCTGAGATTCTACTTGAAATTTCATTTTGTGAACTCCATCACCAAGAGTCACTGGATATGCAATAGATAAAAGTTCTGCTTATTTAATATGGGAAAGAATTTTTAGCACGAGTGCATATGAAATTGTGCTTTTTCCCTCTACTATAAATTTAATCCTTTCTTTGGTAGTCACTTCACTAATAAGATGCAAGGGGTTTTTATTTATTTATTTATTTTGTGTGTGTGTGTGTGTGTTTTTGTATGTGTGCAGCTTTCTGCATATTTGTTTTTTTCCTCTCTATAGATTTTAGAATTAAAAAAAAAATCATTTGAAGGGAGAACTGGAATCTAGGCTAGAGTGCATCCTAATAACTTGTTTAATACAACTTACATGGTGTATCTTTGATCTACCGAAACTATCACTACCTTCTGTTTAGAATAAGTTACATTATAGAAGAGATAAGCAGTGCTTCTACTAGATTTACTTTCTAACCCGGCTCTTGCACGTTTTGAGGAAATAAATCATTATGATAGAAAAATGATTTTTTTTAATTTAAATTACTGCTACACCAATACCATGGAAGCAAACTGAGAAAAGAAGTTTATTCAATGAAGAAGCTATTCTCACAGGTAGATAAACCAATCTTCCCTAATTAAGAGAATCTTAGTATTGTAAGAAATGTAACAAATATACTTTACAATTTAAAATGTTAAATATTTTTATAGTACGCACAAAGAAAAGTAGAGTTTTAAGTACAGAAAAAGAAATATTCTACTATTCTCTTGCTATGCAATGTTTGCAGAAGAAACAGTAGTTTTACCTTGCCATTCACATGTACACATTCAGTAAGGTAAGCCAGAACTTTTTCTACCACACCCAAATTTTTCACAATACCATGCATGTTGGTATCTGCAGGAAAAACAAAAGTTTCTTAACAAACACAGGTTCATAATCAATCAAATACTGAATTTTTCTCAATGATCACAAACTCCTGTTGAGAGCAAAACTTGTTCTATTGGTTAACAATTTTCACAGCAAGCAAAGCTCCAGCTCTATTAACTAAAGCCTCATTCATCAGTCTTTCTTTAGCTTAGCTATCCTAGAGAACTCTAAAATGCATAAATATTAACTAGCCTTTCTAAAAAACTTGACAATAACTGCACAGTCCACAGGTGTCTATATAACAAGTAAAGAAGACCAGAGATGCTTAAACTACTAAACAGTCATCATAACACAAATTTTTCTCCAAAGAAAAAACAAATAAGTAAATGTAATGATCAGTCTATAGCAGCCTCTTAAATATCCCAAGTATTTTTTTTTTATGAAAAAGCTCCATTTTTTACTGTAGAATTTTACCCTATGATAGCTTTCTCTCGACATCTGAAATCTTTGCCTGCCATAGCCAAATATATTTTACAAATCAAAAGAGATTTCCTCAGTTTTCTGACGATTTTTCTGAAAACAAAAATTCAATTTTTATATTGTCTTACATTTCATGTTCCCATGTTCTACCATAATGATTTGTGTTCCTTGAATAAAATCTGTGTTTGAATCATACTGATTAGGTACAGTACAAACCTTCAGGCTAAATACTCTACCAAAGACTATGTTTTCATTCAATCAATTCTTTACAACAATTCATATTTTTTCTGCCCATGTGAGTAACACAATTATAAAACAAACCCATCAACGAAAATATGATGCATATGATTAGTAACTTTAAGTTACTTATCTAAATCATAAAGAGTATAAGCAGGAACATTTTTTCCTGCAAACATACTAAATTATATGCCACACAGAGTCTATATCTTGATAATGAAAGAGGGCATAAATATGGAAGTTTAACCTGAGTTTACCGAGAGAAGTTCACACAAATGATATTTCAATCCATTTCAACTATAGTAACTTAGACCACCAAAAAATGGATAAAAACATTTAGGATATTCGAAGAAATTCTCCACTATAAGTAAACTCCATTTAACTAGCCTATGCAATCTAAGATTTGACTTTCCTAATTAAAATGGAACAACAACAAAAATATTTCTATAATTTATAGTAACCATCTCCTCCCTCAATCAAGACAGAGTACTTTAATTAGTAAAAGAAAAATTTGAAGCACCACAAAACGTAACAGAAATGAACAGAATGATGAACATTTAGAAGGCAAGGTAGAAAAAAATTTCTTATAGAGCATACAGAATTAAGCTTCTTCCTCTATTACCAAAGGGAGTTGTTTTCAAACCAGTAAAATCATTATTTCTTATTCTTGACGGTAACAAAAAAGACACTATTGTCCACAACAGCATTAAATTCTGATCCAACAGTATACATAAAACCTACAACAAGCACCATCTGCAGAAATATGAACAAAAAGTAGCAAAAGTACAAGTTCACATGATGGACAACACCCAAGTTTACTCAACAATTTTACCTTGTAAAATGATGGCCATCTGCTCAGCTGCAGACTTCCGTAAAACTACGTCAACAGCATCAGAAGTCAAGATGTCATAAAGCTTTTCAATTGTTTCTACCTAAAAGTAATGCTATATCAGATTTACAACCAATATGCAACTGTGAAACAAGGTGACTAGTCACATTTCTTAATAGAGTTCAAAATCCCAGAATTACGTAACAGTTGAGATTGGAAGGGACTTCTGGAGTTGTGGTCACCTACAGACAGTTGTTTAGGATCACATCCCGCTTTGAAGGGACTCCACAGCCTCTATAGGCAATCTATGCCAGCACTCTGTAACCTGCACAGCCAAGGAGTGTTTCTTCATATTTAGATAGTTTCTTGTGTTTCAGTTGCATCCATTGCATCGTCCTGTCACTGTACATCACTAAAAAGATCCTGACTCCATCAAAATGATTTATATTATTCTATATTTATAAAATTAACTAAGCATATAGAACATATATCTTAAATAATATAGATATATAATTTAATTCTATATATTTAATTGGATACCATGTGCATGTAAATAAGAAAGGAATAGATTTTAACCGTTTTATAACAAATCTAATTTCTGTAATATAAAACTAATAGTTTCTGGTGATCTACAAAAGCTGATTTCTAATAAATAATGTTTAGTTTCTGCAAGACTACAGAAAGCCCAAAACTACACAGAAATGCTATAATTACTGATTTTAAGTCTGTGAAGGGTACTGATGGCAGTAGGGTTAGAAGAACTAAAATAATTTTATACATCTGTGCAGATTTCATATTATGGCTTTTGAAGTATAAATCAAGTGTGGTCAAAATAATTTTAAAACAGAGAGGAAACATCTTAGCAAATGTTTAACATATTCTCTTGAGGGTAAAGAAAGGAAAAGAATGGGAGGGAGGTAAAAAATGAATTAATAAAACACAGCCTAACTAACTGAATGCAGAGACAAAAATTTTCCCTAGAACATGTACTCATGATTATTTTTTCTTTCTGCAAAAGCAATAATACTCAGAAAACATGTACTAAAAAGTTAGGAAATTCTGTCTATTTTCACACTGAAAACTGCCTTTTTCAGTAAGAATAGATTGTACAGAAAAAAAAAAAGAGAAAAAATCAGACTCTACCCATGCACAATTAAATTGCTGTAAGCAGAGCAAGCCTTTTCCCTTGGAACTTAAGTCTTTCTGTTAACTGATCTGCAAAGGAAAAAAAGCCAACAGAACAAAAGAGTAATAAACAATTGTTACATAGTATCAAACAATGATACAATGTTTAGATAGAGCTTACCTTAAATATAGACTCCATTTTATCATCCAATTTCAGCTCAATAGCTTTTTCTATAATAAATAAGTTTGATATACTAGAAAACACACTGCCTTGCAGACATGGACGTTTCAAGCCTGCCCCTTCTTCATTCAAAAGATGGAATAATAAATGCTTAAGTCCCATAGAACGAACCCTAAAGGAGTAAACAATTAATATATTTATTTTAAGTCCTCACAGCAGAAAATGTTAGCTGTACAGTTAAATATTAATTAGTTTATAAAATTAATATAGTATGGGGGAACAAAGGATTTGCTTTATATCTTTCAAATCAACCCACTGTGTGACAGTCAATTGTTTTTTTGGCTTGTTTGTTCTAAAAAAAGATATTTTTGACGTATGTGTTAAAGGTACGCTGAAATGCTGCAAGGGAATACTCACAGTTGCTTTTTTGAGAAGAGAAGACGCAGAGCAGCTCGTAGTCTAGTAGCTCTAGGGAGAATACCATCTCCTTTGTCAGAGGATGTTTCACTCAAAGTGAGGATGCAGTTTCCTAGCTTATCCTTTGTGTCAGCATAACCCTAAAAAAAAACAAACCTCCAAAATTAAAAAAAATAAATTAATTAAAAACCTTAGCAAATTAGACAGGTAATTCCCATTCTTTTACATACTAATGGAGAGCGGAGGAATCAGCAACTGAAAAAAAAATATCCATAACTTAAAAAAATTCTGTAATTAAAATTCCTCCATGAAAAAAGTGATTGTGCATGAAATTTACATACAGATTTTCACATAGCTCAGTTTCACCTGAAACTTTAGCCTTCTGTCTGTTAGTGTTTTTTATTAGACCTTAAAGAATATTAAGACTTAAAGAAAAACTGTACTCTAGGAAATCGAGAGTAGGGAATTCCTTCTCACATGTTTAGCCTACAGTAACATTAAAATCACTATTCCATCTTGAATATCAATGGAATGTATACGTATGTGTAGTATGTTTAGCAGAGAAGCTGACATTTCTTCAGAACTTTCTCCACCAGTTACCTTTCTCCAATCCCTTTCACCTCTTATCTCACACTTCCTTGGTCGCGGTAGACATTCAAACTGATGCTTCTATTTCAAGGACCATCTTACTTAATAATTTTTATAAATTTATGGTAATACTGAGATACAGGCAATGAAGAAATGTATACCGATTATACTAAGAACAGATAATAAGAGTGATATTTCAAAAGAAAACTAAATGAGAAAGAAACCTCACAGGACCTCTCTCAATTATGTTTCAATGGTCTTGGGAATCTAGAAAGTTCACATTCAACTGGAAACAGGCAAACGTCCTAAATTTCAAGAAGGGCAAGAAAGACAGCACTGGTAATTAGACTTGTCAATCTCACTTCAGTGCCTAGTAAAATTATGGACATTATTCTGGGAGTTATTGAAAAACATTTGAAAGATAGTGCAGTTAAGGGTAACAGTCAACAGCAGTTCACAACAATTGGCAGATGGGTAGAGCTCAAAGGTTATAGTAAACAGGCTCACACCAGGTAGCCAGTCTCTAGTTAGGTTCCCTAGGATTTGTACCAGTTCTTTTCAACGTTTTCATGAACAACTTGGATGCAGGACTTGAGCATATATATAAGTTTTGAGGTGACTAACTACAAGGAGCTGCTGACATGAGGGTAGACAGGCCTTGCAGAGAAAATTTGACAAATTAGAGAACCAAGAAATCAACTGCACTGTGTTAACAAAAGCAGGTGCCAGATTTTGCACATGGATGGGGCAACCCTGGATATACGTACATACTGGAGAATGAGGAAAATGAATGAGGAATGAAACTAGTCCATAGAGAGTATCCAAAGGAGAGCTAAAAAGATGGTGAAGGGTCTAGAGGGCAAAATATATGGGGAGAAGGTTTGTTCAGCACAGAGAAGAGGGGATGCCTCATTGTAGCCTACAGTTCCCTCACAAGGGGAGAGGACTAGCAGGCACTGATCTTTGCTTTCTGGTGGCAGCAACAGGACCTGAGGGAACAGCATGGGGCTAAATAGAGTGTCAAGTTGGATATTAGGAAAAGATTGGGAACGGTCAGGCATTGGAAATGGTTCTCCAGGACTGTGGTCATGGCACCAAGCCTAGTGGGGTTTTTAAGAAGAGTTTGGACAATGCTCTCAAACACAGGGTTTGAATTTTGGGTGGTCCTTTGTGAAGCCAGGAATTAAGACTCTGATCCTTGTGAGTCTCTTCCAACAGAGGATATTCTATAATATATCTTCCACCAGAAAGGACCAGATAGGTGTAGCAAAATACCTGATTTGGAAACCTATAGATATATTATAGAAGGAAAGTGTCTAGCACTGGAGAAAAAAAAATAAGAACTTGAAGGGAGCAACTACACTGAAAACCGTACTGAAGATAGCAAAACTATTAGACTGAGCCAAGAGTGAAAATAAAATGGACATACTGTTACTTCAGTCTAAAGACTAAAGATAATGCTAATTGTTGATCCTTCTATTCAACTGGAAAGAAACAAAAAAGAAAATACAGCTTACACCTTCTTCTATTTATTGACCACAAAACTTGATCAGAGAACTCTGCAATCACAAAGTACCTACAAACGTTCAGATTTATCCAACTGTTTCCAAAATCCTAATTAGATGCCCATTTGAAAAAGTATGTAATGTTTTAAAATGCATTTGGATTTCTAAACAAAAACAATTAAGTCTTGGTAACTGTCAATTTCTACTATAATCATCGGTTAAAATTTGCCTACAAGCTTCAAAGTAGTAACTTTGATTGGCATGTCACCATTTGACACAAGTATTTTACTACTAGTCTACTTTCCACTAGCCACTTAAGCGAATATTCTGTTTAAGAGAACCATGCTGCTGTTTACAAGATTTCATACATCAAATTCAGATTACAGCACATAGAAATACCTGTAAAACAGGAATGACAGGATAAAGAGCCTCAAGAAACTTGTTCCAAGTCAATATCTCCATTACTAATTGGCCCTGCAACAGGTGCATCAGAATGGCCTTGGCTGTGGAGTTTACCTGCTCGATTAAAACAACAAAAAAAAAAAAAAAAAAAAAAAAAAAAAAAAAAAGAAAAAACTAATACAACAGCTACAACAGCTCATGTGTTTATATCAGTTTGCCAACACTGTAACAGAAAATATTAATACAAAAAACTCTCAATTATCAGGCATACTAAACATCAGGCTGTTAAAAAAGACCCAAATTCATAACCTCTTTCACTTCTCATTGGTTTTTCAATCATTCACTCTTTCCACATGGATATAGAAAACCTACATAGTAAAAACTTTAGGTGAGCCTCAGATCACCATAACAGTATGAACTTAAGTACATTTATTACACACAGTACCTCATTTTTTTCTTCCTGAAGTCCAAATGTAGCAATTTCATATAACACTTTTGGATGAAGAAGAAAATGTATTCCATGGCAGATTGAAGACACAGATTCAGCAATTTTGTGAATATCTAAACAGTCCTTAAGTAAAAATAAAGACAGTTAGTTTTCAAATTCAGCACAGATTCCACTACTGCCTGGAGTTGCCATGCAGTGAAAGGTGTCCATGCAGCTAGGAAGACTAAAGTTCTGAAAGCTAAACATTATGGTTCTGGAAGAAACATCATTGTAAATCACTGACTAAAATTTGCTGTCACTATATAAGAATAAAAAATGCTAAATCATTTCATTGTGATTTTACATACCAGTTAGTCTTTATATGTTGTTCAGCGTTTTATTTTAATAACTAAAACCTAAAACAGGTAAAAATCTCACAAAAAGTTACAAGTGTCACTCAGTGGAGGCAAACAGCAAAATAGAAAAGCATCTTACAATCTCACTGATATAAGTCAATATTAATGAATACCTAAAAGGATCTGATTAATAAGACACTACCACTGTTATTAACAAATACAACCACATACTTCTAGGAAGTTGATGCTTTTGGACTATCATTATTAAAAAAAACAAGCAGGCAAAAACCTCAGGGAGTGTGTTTTTATAAAAAAAGGCACATAAAACAATTACATGTTCTTAAACACTCTCCAGTTTATACATAGGAAAAATAATCATTTACTTCCTCATTTTTATACAGACTAAGCAATTACATTGGAATTACATATATGCATATATATATGTATGTATGTATTCTGAAAGTGTCAGCATTTCATTATTCTATCATGTCAAAGCAAATATCTTTGCAAAAAACAAACAACAAGTCAACTCAAAATGATTTTTACTCAGGAAGAAACAAACAAAAAATACTAACTAAATCAAAAAAGCACAACAAATGAAAGCAAAAAACCTCTATGGAGAGAATAGAATCTTCGTAGTCTCATTTCAGCAAACATGTAAAAGTGAATGCTTCAGTTCTTCTCAAAAATAAATTTACATTGAAATATTTCTGTGGAGCAGCAGCAAAAACCAAAACAAAATCAATCAAACAAAACAATGAATAATGACCAATATTATTAAGAATCTTTTGAAGAAAGCAGAGTTGTTAATCACTGGTTTTCCTCATCCTTTAAAGATGTTCTGAATAAAAGTATCTAAGTTTAATCTGAGTAGATTTAAATACTAAAATAAAATAGCAAACTGCAAACCCATGCCTGTACAGATATAATAGCATATCATATGGTAAGCAGAATTTGCAGTAACAATGCTTTTCATGAGGAAACCACACATTATACGTTATCCAGGACAACAAAGAGTGAGCAAACTAAATTCTAACCTGAACCACTGCCAGACAGCAGCGATAGGCTTCAGCTTTTATATTCAGCAAAGGATGTGCCAATAGACGGAGAAGAACATTCTGACTTTCAGTGTGGAGCGATGGGTCAGCCTGGCCAGACTTAGAACTTAAAATGAAAAATAGTTAAATTTATATTATAAATTTTATAATAAAACTGTAATTTCATGCATATATTAAATTTATTCTACAGGAACCAGAGATGTCCATAACAATTCTCCTGTTAAATTTCAAGATAATCCCTCACAAATTCTTCCTGAAAGGATATACAGCCTGAAAAGAAAAATAACTTCACAGACAAAAGTTCAAGAGCACAAAAGATTTAGCAAAATCATAACATCAATCTTCACACTTGTAAAAATACTATTTTTTTATACACATAGGGAAAAAGTAAACAGTTTTTCCAAAATCCTGTCATCAAAATTAGGAACTTGAAAAACATTTACAACAATCTGAGTTTCAGTAGAATCTTCAGATGATGGCACATAATTAGGAAGATTCCAGTGCATTCAGGGCTTTTTTGTTACATATTGTTTTTACTGATAGTGATCACAGTCCATCTCGCTATCACAAAAAGTATGGACATTTGTTAAAATATAATAATCAACTGAAGTGAAATTCCTGCTTTCAGAAAAATCATCAAATGATAATTGATTCTAAAAGGATTAGAATACTGAGAAGTTGTTCTGAATGTAATGCCTCACACTTATTTCCATGGAAACTGGAACAGGCACAAACAGTACAATAACACTATTTAATAAAGCAAATTCTCAGCTACAAATCACTACTTTCAAAATATTCACCAGCATTAGCTACACATTTCCACCAGTGATAAACAACAGTCTGCATGCTTTATTCATAAAAAACTGAACCAGATGCCACTTTGTTGGACTTCCACTCTACTGCCAATTGTCACACAGCAATAAAATATAACATAGTACTGGTGAGAAGGTTCAGCCTCTACTGCCACATGACTAACAGCCAACATAACAAAATAGGAGGCATTACTTTTGGAGCAGCCCTAGGATTCTGACATTTCATAATTAAAGGCCATTATTAGGTAACTCTTAAATTTAGTTTCCTTTCAAGTAAATCCCTGAAGTTCTGAAATAGTGTGAAATTGAGATTTTGTACTTCTAATTAACTGTTCAACCCAGTTGTTCCAGGAATGACAAATTCTTTAATGGAGACTAATTTTAAAAATTTAAAAAAAGAAAATGCAATTAAAACAGGTTTTTTAACAAATGAGATGGAATTTTGCAAAACACTGTCTCTATAACAATGTAATATACATGTAATACACTTACATATTAGAACATATGTGAATACTCCCCTGAAGCAAGGCCATGTGTTGGTGGTACGGTAGGCTATGTAAGGCCTGATCTGCCAATTCTACCAGTTCAGTAAGATTCTTCTTCCCCTGGAAAGTAAAATGAAGAGAAAGGAAATATAAGTAATATTAAAAATATAAAACGTTATTTCCTAACCTTTCAGAATTAACCATTTAACGTTCTAATACATAGAGATTAGTTCAGCCTTTCACAAAGTTCATAGTTTACCTCATTAACAAGCTCACTGTACTTCAAACAAGTACATTTTAGTTCCTGTTCCTGTCACCTGAAGACTCTTCAGCTTCTAAGAAATTACAATTAAATTAAATGGGCATAAACAGTATCTAACATTTTACAACATGAACAACTCCAACACTATTCAAAGCACTTTCTAAAATGCCCAAGAATCAAGTATAAAAAGTTACCCTAAAACTAATATTCAATTGTTAAAAGTAACTTTTTAAAAAATAGATAAGTAAATAAGACTACGTACACTTGTCTTCACACTTTCAGTCAAGAAATACATTGAATGTGTGCAGTTAAATTTGAAGATTACAACTTAATTGCAAATAATATTTTATTACTAAACTACTGACAGTATTAAGTTCAGAACCTTTTAATGTAAAGGATGTATTTACACAGATTTAAGAAAACAGGTCATTTCTATTTCTGTATTTTACTCATTCATATTTTAGCAAGAATGAAACAAGAAATCTGTACAAGCAGGAACTGTCCATTTTATTATTGGAGAATAATTCAGTACCACACTAGAATCTCTTAACTAATAAAACATTGTATTTTTGCTGTCTGCAAACAAAGTGAAACATGCAGATTTCATACAGTATAAAAGTAGCAGTATCTTAGAGTTAGAACTGACAAACAGCTTGGAATTTAAATATTCAAATATACTAAACTGAATATTGAAATACAGCACCTGCTTTAACTTACTTCTGCATAATAGATCATATGGCCACTTGTAAGTCTTTGTTTCTTTGTTTTTGCCTGAAGTTTTTTTTTGTTGGCTTTGTGCTTGCTTTCATAAAGAACAACAGAAGTAATACTAATAAAAATATATATAAATTAAATAAATATGGAATGCTAAGAAATACTCATGAGTTTTCTATGGCAATTCTAACAGTTTTTACAAGAAAAGAAAAACATAGAAAATAAATGTGCTTTATTATTAATTAATAAAAATATGCTTCATATAATAAAATTCTATACCTTCTTATGAACTTCAGCCATAAAGCTACAAGTACACTCAATAGAATAAGCAGTTTCTGAAGCTTGTTTATAAATAATGTAGTTCTCAGAACTCATCTGCTCCAAGTAGGCTGTAACAGCCTCGTGAATGCTTGGATATTCCAAGGAAAAGGGCACATCCAGAGACAGAAGAAATAAAGCACTCAGCAAGCTCTTCTGCAAAACTTTGCTCGCCTTCAAAAAAGAAAACAATTTGCAGAATAACATGGCCTGAAAATACAGTAAAACCAACAACAGCATTTGCAATCTTTCAGTGAGTACAATCATTACAGCTACTACATAAAATTTAGAGGAAGAAAAACAAATCAAATGAGTTTGCTATGAAAAATACTTTTTCAATTATTATTATTAAATGTAGGAGTCCAAGAAATGCCAGCTGTAGCACCAGACTTGGAATCGAAACGAGGGTCTGATCCAGCCGCTGCACAATTCATATATTGGGCAGTTTACCATTTAACCACTAGATGGCAGAGAATACACAGACCACAATTATCTGTACAATTCCACATAGCAATACACAAACTAAGAATAAGAATTTGTTATTTTGTTTTTGTTGTCTTACTGCAAGTGTTCAGTATTCATTCAATTAAAATTTTGACCTCGAATACTGTAGCTTTTTTTTCAACTCCTATCATATAACTAAAATTTTCTATTTTGTACATTGTAGGATAAGAACAAAAA
This sequence comes from Odontophorus gujanensis, assembly GCA_013399175.1. Taxonomy (NCBI): domain Eukaryota; kingdom Metazoa; phylum Chordata; class Aves; order Galliformes; family Odontophoridae; genus Odontophorus; species Odontophorus gujanensis. The sequence continues at coordinate 43,476 of VXAB01008508.1, forward strand.
ATATAAAAAGTCACTAGATCGATGTGTCTGCACTTGCTTGCAGAGACAAAAATCAACTTTTACTGTCAGTAAAAGATTTAATATTCATGGCAAAAAAAACAAAACTGAAAAAAGAATCTGATATATGAGTTGAAGACTGTCTAATAAAACCACATTGCAACATAACTGACAAAAAACATGGACAATACATGTCTTTAAAGAGAACTTTAAACATCATCTACCCCTTTGCATCCCACAATAATTTTCAAATATGGGATTCCAACTGGAAAGAAATTCAAAAGAAACAACAAAAGAGCCACAACATATAACTTTTGTAAAGAGCATTAGAAGCAAATACTACTTTAAATCAGTATGAAGTACAAAACATAACTGCTCAGTACACTCCATAAAATTATGATTTTAAAGAGTATAGAGCACTAGACATACCATGCCAACAATAAACAAGCAGGGGGCAGCATTGTTTTGCAAACCATTCATAATACCAGAAAGAAATGTTACAGGAAGAACGTTGAATATTGCAAACTTCATAAAAAAGCTGTATAATTTTTTTTTTTAAGACTTGCATTCTGCAGCAGGTACTGTAGAATGTACAAATATCTAAAGAAAAGACAGAGTTCCCTTTCACAACCATATATTAGGCCATGTATATCAGATGAACTTCTTTGTTCAGTGGTTATTCTTCCCAACATTGATCACTGAGGAACATATTCCTTTATGCCCTCCTAAATAGCAAAAATCAAATACAGTCACTTTTAAAATTAGCATGGCCTACCTTTTCTACAGGAAGAAGTGTTTGCAGTAACCTAACAGTGAAAAGTGAAATGCTAACAAATGCCATTCTGTGATGTACCATCATCATCTCAGGCTGCTCTGCACTTATATTGGTTTTGTGATATAGTATCGTTTCTCCAAGCAAACCCAAGACCAGAAGCAATTTGTCTTTCTGAAAACAAATCAAAGACACAATCATTAGAAACAATTGACATGTTTTTATTGTATTGTTTCTAAAGAACCTGTAGAATCCTTACAATAATTATACAAACTAATTCAAAAAAGCAGAAATGGTACAACATAAACAGCATTTCATTTGTCATCTGAACAGAACTAGTTCTAGATCCTACTTTACTTGGACTAGTAGTTCTGAATACTTTGTTGAGTAATTACCCATTATTGGTTTCTCTCCATTCATTTCTCCTTTTCTTAATTCCTGCTCGCTTCACCCTAGAATTTTTAGACTTTTTAATAACTTAAGGTCTACTTCTCATACAGAAATATTAGGATCTAATATGAAACTACTGATGAAACTTTAACTGAAAAAAGTAACAAAAAAAAACCCAAACCTTTGAGAATGTCAAATATTCTATATATGCCTACATATCACTGTCATTTAAAGAGACCCAGCTCATGGACACAGAATCACTAATTTTTTAATGTCTATTCACCACAGTGTTTTGAATCTCTCCTGAGGCAGATTTCTCCTTTCTTTCTCAGCTAAGCAACAGAGAGTAGTCAAAAATTGTGCAAGAATCTATACATCTAATGGACATAACATACTTTAAAATTCCAGTTTTGGATCTAAACAGTTATCCCTCTTCTTTCAAACAAATAGTATATAAGATGTAAAGTTAAAGTTGTCATCTAAATCAAACTGCTCTTCTACATGTGTAGTCAGCACTTGTGCTCCAGATCCTTTCCTACATGCATTCCTCTCAATGGATACTTAACAGCTTTTCACTACAAAACAAATCTAATTTTCCTGAAGTGAAATTTCAGTTTCTTCTCGAGAAAAAGCTTACACTTAAAATAAAAGAACATGTCACTGTTAAAACTATTAATAAACTATTTAAGATTTTCAAAAGGATAGTTGAGCAGAAGATAAAGTATGTATGTTAATCACTGTAGAAAACATCAGAGGCTTACCAAAGCAGACTATTAAATATAGCTGACCAAAGCTTAAAGAAATCTTACCAGTTCCAGTCCAAAAAGGCTCTCATCTTCCCAAACATCCTCAGAAATAGCATCACCAATAAGGTACATGTCTTCAACAAGCAACTCAAGAACTTCCATTGTCATCCTCCTGCAACCTTACGCAAATTAGAGGATAAATTTGAATACAAGCAAAATAATATATTATCATATTCAGACAACCAGCTGTTCAACAAAGAATTATGGTAAATCTGAAATACTGAAATTTTCCTGTAGTATCCCTCTATTAAATTATTGCTAACTACACTCAACCAGCAAACTACCTTCTAGTGAAAGTCAGCAGCTAGAAAAAAATCACAACAGAAGACACTAAAATAATCATCTACATTAAAAAACAAGCATTTGCTTATATCCTAGAGGAGAACACATTACTGCAGCTGTAAATACAACCACTAGACTTCAGTAAAGCTCAGAGGAGCTTCCATCCACCACCACCCATCAGAAGAGCTTTGGTTACAGATATACAAAATGTACTGTCTATTCCTGTTAATCTGCATTTTCAATATAGGAGGAGTGGCATTTCTCCTGGACTGTCTTACATGAGATCTATTTTTGAAAGGCAAGGAGATGAATGCCACTTTAGCTGCTTGTTCTTCTTCTCCATAACAACTTCTCCCTAGTGTCAAATATTTATTCTTTTTCACGACTCCTTCGGACTCAGTATCTCTGAATAGGAGGCTAATTAGGTCTGTTTATTAGAGATTTTCTTCCTTGGTACAGTTTTATGCTGGGACATGAGACCACAAAGAAACCTGGCCAAAGATTAAAACTGCACTGCCTAGGTTTACTACAAATACAGCCCCTGCCCAATGTGCGCAAATAATAGGAGAAGAAAAAGTGAAAGACTTGTAAGTTTCATGAAGAACAAGGCAGAATTCCTGGACCTAGACCAAGTACTTTCATCAGCAGATAACAGAGGATGCCAAAGATGTCTGGCATCCTAGGGAACCAGAAAATGACAGTTTGCCCCAGATACTTGAGATAGCTCAACTGTTGGTTTAATTACTGTTTCTATTTAAAAGCATAGATGAATTCTACATACCACTGAATCTTCTCACTTCACTTTTAAACTACGATCAAGACTTAATATCCCTCATGATCTGTTTTAAAAACTAAAAAAGCAAAAAATTATGGCTTGTTATAGCATGTATTAGAAGAGAAAACAAAAACTAATTTATCTACTTTCTGTAGATTTTACTCTATGCAAAAGCCTTGTTGGTACACTTAAGGAAGAAAAAAATAATTGTGTGTTAAGAATGCAATCAGAGAATCACAGAATTGTAGGGGATGGAAAAGATTTCTAGAGATCATCGAGTCCAACCCTCCTGCCAAAGCAGCTCCCTAAGCCAGGTCGCACAGGTAGGCGCCCAGGCGGGTCTTGAACGTCTCCAGAGAAGAAGACTGCATCACCTCTCTGGGCAGACTGTGCCAGTGCTCCACCACCCTTACTGTGAAAAAGTTCCCACACACATTTCTGCATAACTAAAGGCATTACGTAGTTAATTAGCCTTATGGCCTTCCTACTAGGCAGTCTGTTAAGATAACCTGACTATACTGGTATAATCTCCTAATTCATATAAAACACACTTATGACTCTGATTTTAAAAGCAAATAATACAATTACTAGCAAATCACATTAAACAAATTCCATTCATCATTGAATATCAATATTTCTATCAAAGAATACAGTAAAGGATATAATTAACCCAATAGCAAATTCAAAGTTGAAATAACTATATACAACTATAGAAACTGACTCATTTACCAAACTGTTATCGTCAGATCTAAAAAATTTCACAAGTATTATACAAAATGGAAACTGAAGTTCAATCATCGCTCCTCACAACATTCTGCATAGATACCGTCACAAACACAAGAGTGCATTACATGTAGTCATGCCCACAGCAACTGAGGTAGTGCCAGCAAGAATAGTAGATATCAGAAGGAGCAATCAAAGTCAATAGATATTTAGACAGCTATCACTTCCAGTTGTTTTAAATCATCTAATACAATTCCTCTTATAGCTTACCATTATTGTTGCTATCCATGTTAATCAGAGGCAGACAAAAAACAAATACAAATGTACATGGAGAGACTAAACTCTGAATCTGTCTGTGCATTAGGTTAAAATGATACGACAGCTGACATGACCCTGACAGATCCACAAAACAGGACATTAGTCAAGAAGAATACAATTCTAAATTGTTGGAATTATTTCCATCATCTTATGCTACATATAGGTTAAACTGGAATGCTATTATGAGAAGCTATAACTTGTTACAATATTGACAAAGAAAAGCAATTGGAAATTAAGAAACACAGATAGCCTCCAACCCTAATTCTGATCCAGTGTAGTTTTTCTGTCTATATGTGGCTTATAAGACCATGTTCACACCTACAGAGTTGGATCAAAATCAGATTGAAGAGCTCAATCTTGCAAGTAGGATTAGATGTGCAGAGAAGGAGCAATAACATATCACAATATATATTGGTTTTACTTTTTAAACACACTTCTTGCAAATCCAGTTCACCAAAATCTTACATCAATAAATTGGTAAGATACTAATTTCTCAACATCTGAGGCAATCACCATTTTTTAAGAGATAATTATTACTAAATGTAAAGTAAGAAGGATATATCAATTACTAAACTAAATCAGTTGCACTTCAGATTTAAAAAAACACTGGCTTTAAACCACTGGTTAGTGTGCTGTTAAGTGTGGTTATTTTTCCTTCTTCTTGAGTGACATTTTATTCCACTATGCAGTTTATCACAACACATGCCCACTTCTTCCTATCGCTATTCACCAACATCAGTTAAAAGCACTATAAACTTCTGCAGCAAATGTGAAAATCAATCTGAAGATTCAAACCTTACAACCCAGATTAAAAACTCTAGAAAAGAACTGCTATAATTAACTACAGTGTATCAGCAGTCATCTCCGCCTTATATCATCAACATCCTAACAGGTTGGGACTGAGATGGAATAAACACAAAGTTCAAAATTTTCTCACCTGTTCTTAGGAGAGGTATAGCATTTTCCAAGATGGAAACACAGAACTGCGGTAGGCTAAACTGCTTCATCTGTAATTCCAAAATGTCCTCATTTTCTATATCTGGTAGGTCAGTATGTACTGCACTTAGTGGAGAATGCAGAGAGATTCTGGAGTCTGCATTTGCTTGAGTACTGTTTCCACTTAAAATGACAATAAATAAATAAATAGATACAGTGTTAACCCTTGCAAAGAAAACTGATACATGTATACATTTTAAGAATACAACAAGTATTTCAAAACCTTCCTTCTATAAAACAGACCATTCCCTAACAATACTTTAGATATCCAATCAGTGTTGCAGGAAGCAGGGGATTTTGTCTGTTACAACATTGTAAGAGAAAAATTGGTTGATTTGTAACTTCTTTTTTAATGAACAAAGTCTACCAGATGCTTGAGGCAAGGCCACTTACTGAATCAAATTTCAACCTAAATCATATCTGCTAAATTAAGATAATTCTATCCAGCTTGACACAGAATTCTGCAAAAGAAAATTGGACATCCTTTATCTAACAAAGCATTTAGGGCTTCCTCTTTGACTGTAAAACAGTAAATTATCCTTTCCCCAAGAAAATCAAGTAAAATTATTTTCTACCTGCTATCCGAAAGAACTTAATTCTATTGTCTACATTAGAGTTAATGGAATTATGTAAGTAATCTCCTAAACATCTGAATGGCTTTGAATTGCTTTAGCAATCAGTTTGTTTTTTGTTAAGCAAGTTGAAAAAAACAGAACTGTGGCAGGACTACCTTATTTTATCTAACTGAATGTAAAAGGTGTCTGAAAGCTAACAGATTAAGAGGATGGCAGAAGACAATAAGCAAAATAGGAGAGTTCAGCACTATGTAGTGGTTCTGACAGTACTTACCAGAGGGTAAGAAAGGAGAGGTATCAATCAAAAACAATTCAGAAGAGGAAAGGTTAAATTTCCAGGCAGAATTTGAAACAGACAAATACACAGATTGAAGAGTCTCAAGATTAAAGAACAAGGAAAAAAAAGAGTTACTTACAGAATGACAATAAACAAATAGTTAAAATTACAATTATGTTGAGAAAGATTCACTAACAATAGTTGTTCCACGTTAGAATCATGAATGCTAAAGCAACATAGTCATTTCTGCTTCACAGTTTCCTTAAATGTAGTTTCTGTTCAACTGTGTTTTCTGTTATGTTATCTTCGAACTAAATTATATACTCATAAGAAACATGATTCAAGGACAGAAGCAGATAGGATGCAACAATATAAAAGTGTACCTTAATGAACAACTCAAAATATGGCCTTACACTATTAGAAAATCATCATTATTTTAACAGTGCCTCATCACAACCTTAATTGACATTTTAATGTAGATTTCCTTACTAGACTGATAGACAGGGTCATGCCGCTCTCTTGTGCAATAGGTAACAGTTACTACTAACCTGTTAACTGTTAACTAGGTAAAACAGTCAGGTCCTAGAGTATATACAGCATGGAGGTCATTTACTGAAGTACTGGCTACTGGACAAAGAGCTTCAGAGCACACCAGGGCAGAGTAGATGATAACCCTCCTTGACCTGCTGATCACGCTCTTTTTAATCAGTTCCAGGATAGCATCATCCTTCTTGGCCACAAGAGCACACTACTGGCTAATGAATATAGCAGGTAATAACTAATCTTACTTAACACAATGTAAAGAATTGTTTAATTTTTTGTGCAACTTGACTACATTTCCATAGAAATGATGTGAATTTCACCTGGTTAACACAACTCTCACATGATCCCAAATTCTGGCAGAGATCTCATAACATAATCCTGTATTTATAATTTTTAATTAAAATTCAACTATATTTCTGATTTTACTCACCTAGAAGATGCTGCATCCCAATCTTGACCATCTCCTCTAGGACGCTGAACTGTCCGTCCAATCACAGATGGCCGAGGGCTACTACTTCCAGGTGATGGATTCTGAGAACGAGGAGCAACTCTTGTTTCTTCACAATAAGATATTGAAGAATTCTGAGAAGTTGCGCCTTGTTAAAAATTATATATAGACCATTAAAGGAATCATAAAGACTATTTTATCTTAAAGATATTAAATAGTTAAGTAAAGGTAAAAGTAATTAAGGTAGTGCATCAAAATGTATAAGCAAATATTTGCAAGCTAGGACAACCTATCACTGACATGTAGAAGGAGTTTGGAAACCCAATTTAATTCTAGTTTAATAATAAATATTAAATATTCTTGAAAAAACAAAACAGTAGAATAATTTCGTATTTTAGTCTTTGAATTGTGCAGTGGAAGAAAATATTCTTAAACTGCATTCAAATAGCTGTAGCCAAAGAAACCAAGTTATAGATATCAACCTATCAAAAGAGAGCTAACATGAAGACTTAACTTAATAACAGACCAAAATACAAACATGGTCTCTAACTAAGGCTACTGAAATTTTGGCTAGCAGAATTTATAGAGATCAAGTCACCAACTATAGTGACAATCTCTTGACGAGAGACAGACTGCCATTTCAGAGAAACAAAGTTGATTAAATTCATCTGACAAAGTGGAAATGGGAAAATCCTTACAACTAATCTACATTATTAACTCTACAAAATATAAGCAACATAAACATTGTGAAATAGCCCTAATGACTGTAATTTCTGAAAAAAAAGACTGAATTATTTTCAGTCATCAGAATACAAAGAAGGCTACCACAGCTGAAGCAAATTATAAGTTGATAAGCACTAAAAGCTCAAAAACCTGAAGTTCAAAATTTACCTACTTTTAAATATTTCATTTAGCTTTATAAAATCCCTCTCCTGCTGATGTACAAAGTTGTATACTGAAAACAGTTGATGCACAGAGAATCACGTGAAAAATACAAACAATAGTTTTATTATTTTTCAATATTTTTAAACAAGACAAGTACTCTAGTAATATTTAATGACATTGATAGTACTGAATACCATCAACTACTAAAACAGTTTTATGAGATTTAAAGAGGCGCATTTTTTTTCTAAAAAGCATTAGAGACAGTCTCACCTGTAGCAGAAAAACCCCAGTATTTCAAATATTTAAAAACACCTACCTTGCTCAGTGGAAAAAAAACTTGGATCTCTGTGAAAGTTAAGTCTGCTTCTTAAGAAGATACACAGCTGTTGCAGACATGACACAGCCTGTAAAGCTAATCGATGTCTTTGATCTCCTCCAAAAGCTAGGTTTAGTAGAGATAAAAGGCTCTGCATATAATACAAAACAATTAATACTTGTAGCTGAATAATAATGCACTTTCATGAAAATCACGTCAGAAAGACCCTTACATTAAATGCAATTCACAAATATTCCCAAGTATTTAAAAATCACAGCAAGGAATCAATAGGCTTAACTAATGCTTTCTTATTGAATAAAAGACTATTCTAAGGACTCTGAAGTCCTGACTTTCACATGATATTTCTAATAAAACCACTGCTATCATTCTGGGAGCCCTTTAAATTAATTACTGATCAACAATATATATACTAAAATCAAAACAATTTTTAACTAGAATATATTTACATTCGATATGCATTGACTTCAAAGGACTTCTGTTAAGCAATTTTATTTAGAAACAAGTTACTGCATTTACATCTGTTCTTACTTGACAAAAACAATTACATAAAAAAATAAAACCTTAAATTTGATGTTAATTCTTGCCTGTACAATCTTTGGTCTCTGAAGAAAGATCTCTGCAGGAAAATCTTGCATAATCACATCCTGAAGAAGTTCACATGTACTCCAAATTAAACTTTGGTTGCTACTTCTTAAAGAGCTAAAATTACAATGCATGTTCAAAGATGCATTAAAAACAAAAAAGAAGCAATTAGTTTGGGCAAGTCTCTACAAGAAAGAGATAATCACAACACTAAGGAACCTAAAAATAAAAAAAGCTATAACTCGACTGTTAAACTTGAGTTATTCCTTAGCTATGCTAATTCTGTATACAATAAAGCATACCTCGATTCCCACTGCCATACAAAATTAAGTTCCCAGAAGAGAAATAACTATTGATTCTGAATTTGAAATTGAAGTAAGACTGGAAATTCCCCGTGAAGCTAGTGATTATCTCAGTGGTATACAGCAAGCAATCTAACACTTACTAAGTTTTTCTCCATTAGCAAGTTTCATGTACAGTTTCAAAGCACTTGAATTACATACATGGAAAGAAATATAAAGGAAGAAATCTAGTAGCTATTCTCTAACATGTAGCATAGTAAATAACAGCCTTTTTAACCTTCTACATTACTTTACCCCTGTTCTATTTTTATGGTTTGGGAAACCACTGTTAACAATTTAAATAAGGCCTGTTTCAAGCTTCTAAGCTCTTTTTCCTAGACTCAGCCATAGAAGTCTTGAAGTACTAAAGACATCTTCCAGCTTCGTAAGTCCTTTGAAAGGTTAAACGTGAAAATGTTTCACAAGAAACATCACAGTTAAATAGACTTGGTAAGTAATCCAGTTCTTCATACTGCATCACTGGCTATGCTAGAAATCAGGAATCCCAGCTCTTGCAAGGGATCTCTGTTCCAAACATTCCCTTGGGCCACTTCAAACATTGCTTTACTATGTGAAACTTGAAGAAAATACATCACTACAGAAAGGAGATTCAAAGAGTTCAGTGTCTGGAAACATCACAACAGAACTTATTGGCCTAAATCTTTTGGATTTCTCAACCAAGTGGGGATCTAATGATTTTGTTCTAAAATTAACTTGACAACATATTTTATTCACTTGACAAATTTAGACGTATTCTGAATTAAACATCACGAATGAATATAGATATTAACAAGAAATCTGTCTTACTACATATCACTGTTTACCTGCACCACAAAGCATCAGTGAAGTATTAAAAATAATTTATCAAATATTAACTATTTATTTACAGGAACAGATTAATGATGAAAAAATACAAAAACGTAGAATGCTGTTATCCAATAAAAATAAAACCTACAACCAAACTCCAGTGCTATTATTACCATACCTTTCATTTGATGAAAGAATGTGTCTATCTGTTGAAGTAAGAGTTAGCCAAGGAAAGGTGGAAAATTTCAAGCATTTTGCTGCAAAAAGAGACAAAATCAAACATGAGAGAGCAGAAATTTTAAAGTATATTTTATTGAAGTAATGAACTGTATATTTCTATCGCAAAGTCAAAACATATGTGAACTATATGCTATCTGAAACAGAAATAACTCTTGCTAAATATAGACTCCAAAAAAATCAAGTACTGCAAATGAGTATTCAGCAACACCATTAAAAAAGAAACTAAGGTCAAAAAAGAACAAAATGTGTTTACAGAAATGAGTTCTAACAAATGGAAAACATATTATTAGTGGAGGAGTAATAAGTCTACCACTTTTCTACCAATTTTCAATCAAATTCTAATACTTTTCTGCTGCTAAAGAACATTTGCATAGTCTCTAAAAATGGAAAACACTCATGCTTTTATTCTTAAAATAGTAGAAATCATAGCTGTTACTAAGTTATGACACAAAATAACTAACATACTTGAAAGTTATTTTTAAATTTAATTTTTATAATAGTTACTCTACAATTCTGAGAGATAGCTTATCCACTGATAAAAAGTACTTTATACACAGTAATTCCAAAGTTAGCTTTTAAAATCTACTTCTCAAAAATATACTGTCTGTTAAATATGATACTGACATGGGAATTGCTACTCATATATCAATGCAGGCAAAGACTTGACTGAGTATTATTGGTCCACGTTTCTCAAGTCAATGAAACATGTTCACATTTTAAGAAATTGGAGCATAACATTAGATTTCATGTAGGTAAAGGTTAAAGACTTCTAAAGCACTATCCAGTATTCCGAAAACAGAAAGGTATGTCAGAGTTCAAGTTTTATTGAAAAAGAGGTATTCAAAAAGCCATGTTTGATATGGAACACAGACCTTCTGAAAAAGCATCAGTAATTTAAACTATCTTTTTTTTTAACTATTTTTTTTTAGTACATCTTATTTTAAGGTGCTTGACGTATTCCAGTACAGTTATACTATTTACTAGGGAAGAAAAAGATCTATATCACAGAATTGTAGGGGTTGGAAGGGACCTCAAGAGATCATCAAGTCCAACCCCCCTGCCAAAGCAGGTTCCCTACACCAGGTTGCACAGGTAGGTGTCCAGGCAGGTCTTGAATATCTCCAGAGAAGGAGATTCTGCAATATATATATATAGTATATACTGTATATACATTGTATATATATATCATTTTTATAAGCCTTTTAACTGAAGTTTGTGATATCAGAATTCACAGAATAGCAAGTAGAATAATGGTATTGATAGCTGCAATTGAATTCAATCCAAATAAATTTTCTAATCACTTTCTGTAAGCATATTTATAGTCTATAACTGCACTTACCAAGTGTTCTTTTCAGAGGTATTTCTAACCGTCGCATCTGACTTCTATCTTGACCAAAATATCCAGTAAATAATTCCTCTTGAGGCAGAACTAAAACAAATTAAGGGTAAATTATACAAACAAACAAGTCAGTTCATCTTCACTACTTCCTCCTTGCCTTAATAATAAAAATGATTTTAATTTGCTCCAGGAAAACAAAGTTAAAAATAAATAAATAAATAAAGTGTGTTGATGGCTGTTTTTATAATGACTTTTTCCAACTGTAAGGTTTTTTTTTTTTTGTATTCTTTTTAATATTCTTACACTACCTTTCATACCATATGAGCAGGGGTAAAAACAATTACACAATGTCTATTGCCTGAGTGAGAAGTAGGAGTGAAGAAAATGTTCTTCTCTAATCTAGCTATGTAGTAATAAAAGCAACACTCACAATTAACTATTAAAAGCCTCCCTCCTCCAAAACTGCTGCATATTCAAGTCAGCTGAAAGGTTTAGTCCCCCTTATGTATTATGTATACTACTAATTAATGTTTGTAAATCAATACACAAACTATATAACAAAACACTGAAAGTTATCTGTCTCCCTATAACACATTTGACAGCAGCATTTGATTCAAATGATCAAACCATATAATGCCCAGATCTACAATGTTTTTCCCAATAATTGAAGTCAAAAAAGAAATACAACACCCTATTACTAAGCACTCTTTAATCTACATGATTTAATCCGACTTACAGTATAAAGAGGAATTGTGTGTGATAATTCCGTTAGGAAAATAGGTATATTTTAAACATGCATATGTAACACATAAGTATATTACTCCTCAAACACAGTAAATCCTAGATTAAAATCTTGCCTAACTCTTATTGGGACACAGAATAAAAAATAAAGATCAGTGAACATTGTTCTGGCAATCTGAAATTCTAATTAATGGACAGACAGCAGAAGCAATAAAAAATGTTACTTTATCTATGAGATTGCTCAGTGTGAGTGACAGAGATGTGACTGTTATTACACTGTGCAGTACAGCATCCAAATCTTTCTCATAAGAACTGGGAGGATTAGGCAAGGACTTCCATGGTTTTTAATTTCCTCCTTTATGCTTCATGTCTAAATTTTTAAGGCAAGAAAAGACCACGTGGGTTTGTTTCTTTACTATATCTAAGTGGCACTGTATAACATCACAGTAACGGACGATAAGCTAGGTAACAAAAATAAATAATAGCATTCACACATTTTCTGCAAGCTTTACACACTTTACTGACGAGTATTTATCCAAAGCTAAGGAGATAATGCATATCACAATACTTCCAAAAAGAAATCCTTCTGCTTTTTTATATGCATACACACACATACACATATATATATTCCTCTTAAAGTCTGCTTTGCAGAGAAAGGTAGCAAAACATAAGAGATTTGTCCAGAAGTTGGTACACTCATGGCCACAAAGCAACCTTCAGAAGTCATTCTGTGTCATGTCTTTCCTAAATTGGAACAAACAGTTAATAGACACTATGAAAACGCACAGAAGCTCTGCTTATAACCAGGACCTTTCTTGTGCAGAGAATTCTATTAAAGCAGCAGCACTACCTGAGCTAGGATCACACCTCTGGCAGAATCTGCTTACCACACACTTCACACTAAAGAATACATTCACCTAATGCATTTCAAAATGTCAGCTTTTCATAGCCTAGAAGGTGTTAATTTACTTTATTTTCATTTAAAATAAGTCACACTCCCCAGTACATAGCTTACCTGGTTGATCTACTGAAGGCTGAGACTGAGTTTGGTAACGTCCTGATAAGTAACTAGAAGAAATTTCAGAAGGAAGTAAGAACAGTCCATCCACGATCCCATCAATTATAGCCTGTAAGTTCGGATTCACATCAGAGCGAAGCTTAGAGAAGAACTCCACTGCACCAATTCCAATCATTTTCTGGGCAGCAGGTGGATGCTACATTAAGATAAATAACTGACAGAGTTAGTTGGAAGAAATTTGAAGGGCTTTTAAGGGGAGGGATTGAAAAAAAAAAAAGGCTGTAATCAGTACTCAGGCTTGATTAGCCCTTTATTATTTTAGATTGTTCACCCCTGACAAGGATATGCTTTTAAAAAAAAAAAAATTCCTCTTTATAGTTGCTTTTTAATGATTGTAACACAAGAATGGATGCAGAATAAGACCTCTAAAACTCCTGAAAAGTTTTATCCCCCACTTTTTAAAAGTAAATTGCAATGCTGTTAAATTCTTAATTTATCAGGAACGGTGCAAGCGCTCATCTCAACCAGAAGTTATACACTAAACAAGAAATTGAAGAATCAGAAGTAAGTAGAAAGCCAGAAAATAATTCCTTTTCCAGCTGCCTCTTGTGGTTTAACCACACAGTCATTCACTTACTCCCCTTCTTCCCAGTGAGATGGGAGGGAATCAGAAAAGAAAAAAAGAACTCGTGAGTTGATATAAAAACTATTTACCAAGACAGAGAAAAGGAAAAGGATAATAATTATGATCAATATAAATTTATTTAACAAGTGATGCACAAGCAATTGCTCATCACCCACTGACCAACCCCCAGCTAGGCCACTGAGCAGTGGAAGAGAGATAGACGAGATGAACTACCACTCCCTATAGAGCTGCTTCTGTGTGATGTCACATGGTATGAAATATCCCTTTGGCTAGTTTAAGTCAGCTGTCCTAATTTTGCTTCCCCCCCAGCTCCTTGGGGCCTTTGCTGTGAGCAGCCTTGGTTCTGTACAGCACTGTTGAACAGCAACTATAAACAGTAGTGCGTTATCAACATTGTTTTTCTCATAGAACCAAACTACAGCATCACAGCAGACACTCTGAAGAAAACAATGCCACCCCAGCTGAAACTAAGATACTGCCTTCCAGCTGATTGCAGAGTAAGTCACAGAATGGGTTAGTTTGGAGGGGACCTCACAGCCCACCCCGTGCTGTGGGCAGGGCTGCCCCCAGCAGCTCAACTGCCCAGGGCCCCATCCAACCTGGCCTTGCGCACCTCCAGGGATGGGACACCCACTCTGCCAGCACCTCACCACTCTCCAAGTGAAAAGTTTTCCTCTGACTCATCTAACCTAAACTTCCCCTCTTACAGTTTAAAGCCACACCCCCTTTATACCTTCAAGTACTGGAAGGAGTTTTCATTTCTCTGCCTGCACGTAATGGCTTTATTACTCTCTTTTTAGTAAAACACAAAAATCTCAATAACCAAATAACTAGCACTTTACATTCTAAAGAAACAGTTCAAACATAAGTAAACGTAAGGATGCCAAACCTTGATCAAACTGCTCACAAAATTCAGCACTTCCTCCTTCATTGGCACTACAGGAAAGTTGAACCACTCCAAGAGCTTGGGGAAAAGCACTTTCTCACGGACCAGATCGGCATAGGAAACCAAGTTATGATCCAATTTGAACAGAATGCTCTTCAGCGACCGTTCTCTTATCTCTGCCAGTTCATGACCTGCCCCCAAACAAAGGGCAAAGAAAAAAAGAAAAAGAAAAACAAAAACACAACAGCGTCAGATCATTTGACAGTGCATTTTTATTATTATTTGGACAAACGTAAAGCCGTCAAAGATGCGTGGAAACGCCTCCATGTCGGAGAGTAGAGGGAAAGACGGAGGGGCACGAAAGCTCAGATCGGGAAACGCAGCGGGAGAGGCAGCAACAGAGCCCGAGGGGGAAGCGGGAGGCCGAGCGGGGGGAGACCCGCCGTGCAAGCAGGCCATGGAGGGGAGGGAGAGGGCCAGAGCGGGCTGCGGAGCGGATGCCCGGGCAGAGGGGAGGCGGAGGGAGCCGGGAGCCGTTACCCAACTTCCTGACGAGCGACGATAACTCCATCGCGCCTCTCTCCCCGCCGCGATTCAACCGCCGCGCCGGTTCCGCCAACCGCCGCGCCTAGCCGGCCGCGGGGCGCCATGGGAAACGTAGTACGCTGCGCCTAACCTCGCTGCCCCATTCGCCCTTCGCTGCGCGCGGGGCGCTCTGGGAGCGGGGCGGGAAGAAAAACAACTACGATTCCCGTGGTGCCCCGCTACGGCAGCCAGCGTGGGGCGCGGCTGTCAGGCTCATATTCAGCTTGATGTCCATTTTCATCCATTTTCAGCTTTGCAGAAAAGCTGGGTAGCCCGCAGTATGAACTTGTGCCTGGGGTTGTTATTCGTCAAGTGCAGGTCTCGCTGTACTTCATGAGGTTCTTGTCAGGCCGTTCCTCCAGCCTGTCCAGGTCCATCTGTGTAGATTGTTCTATTCAAATGGAAGGCAGTTTCACAAAGCAGAGTGTCTTATTGAAAGATTGAACTTGACATGGTAATTGGGAAAAATGAACCGATGATAGGTGATACGCAAGTGGTGCATGTTGTTGCACGTATATGCTCTTGACATTTTTTTCTATGTAACTTGTAAATACAGAAATGACAATGGACTTGTAATCTTCATGGTTTCTTCTTTTATATCATATATTGCTTAAGAAAATACATTTTATCTGCAATCAACCAAAATTTGGGATGTGCAATCATACACGAATGATTTCCAGAAGGATATATGTCACTGCCCTCTCAGTTTACATCTAATATTTTTTCCACCCTGGTCACCATCACTTTGCTATTATCTCAGAGTAAACTTAGATTAATATCTTCCATCTGCTGTATCAAGGCTGTGCTAAATTCTTAATGACAACTGAGCAATCTATCAGTTTGCAAGTCAGTACTTACATCTGTGGAACAATGAAACAAAGGGGTTTGTTAAATCTGATAATAAACATACTGTGTTTGCTGCAGCTAAGTTTTGGTGGTTTTTTTTTTCCACAAGACACTGGACTCGTGGATCTTTTCAAGAGTAATTACAAAAAAAAAGACATCACTGACTGATTGAGTAAAAATTTCTTTTAGCTGTGCACAAAGAGCCCTCATCAAGGATACAGAGGTGCTTATGTTTCCCCAAGTAGGTTTGTTGGAAAATTTATGAGAATCTGTAATGATGGAATAGATTTCTCTCTCATTTGTTCTGCAAAGAAAATGAAATGAAGAAGCAGTCATTTCCCAAAGGAGACTAAGTAAAATTGTTTCTTTGGCAAGAAAACATGTAACGTTGACATCTATAGTGTACAGTATGTAATTTTTCTCACCTATTTGAATATCTTCGATCAATATTGCACCTGAAAAACAAATGTTTTCTTACATTGTCTTGACTATTTGAATTAGTATCTAAATAAAAGATTTGAAGTTGTCAGCAATGCGCAGATGACATATATTCTCTCCACTGCCAGCATATTCCTCTGCAATGCAATTGCTAGCATTTCATTCAGGTTTTCTTAACTGAAGGCCTAATTAAGTTCAACTGAAAAAAAATATATATTCCTAGCCTTGGAACAGCAACTTAAGTTTTGTTACCCCTGTTTTAGACCAGAAATAAAGTTGTATGTACCCAAAACAGTGATCTAAGAGTTTGCTATATCCACTGATGCAATGTGCTTTATTCTGACATGGATCAAACTGCTATTCAGCATGATCAGCATGAACTGAATGCTTATTGTTATATATCATAAAAGTAAAGTGTCTTTCTCCTAAGAAAAATGAAAAAAAAAAAAA
>VXAB01008508.1:60548-97752 GCA_013399175.1 Odontophorus gujanensis
AAAAAAAAAACCCTTTGACTGGATATAGAAAATGAAATGAAGTGGCAGGTGGATTCAAAAATCATCACTGAGACTGTGAGAAAATCTAGATAGAAAGAATACTGGTTTCTCATTATTGAGAGCACCAGTTCCCTGTGTATCTCCCACTAATGCCTCCATCTTCTCCTACCTCCTTGTTCCCATTAACCTAAAGATACATAACTGCTTCTAAAGCCAGTTTGACTTTTTCATCTTCACTAGCATTATTTAATGTGGACATGTGTCCTTCTGTGTATATTCTTGATGATCTAAAGTCAAAATATGTGGGAGTTTCATCACTGGGGAAATTAGTCATTGAATCTCATTTACATTGTCCCTTGATGCTACCTTACTTTGCTCTACATAAGATGTACTTTAAAGAAGTGCCTACTCCTCAATCCTCAAATGCTTTGTTTCTATAATTCCAGTAACTTTTTTTCAATTTTATATATTTGTTAGATTTTATTGTAAGCTCTAATTTTGTGCCGCAAGCCATCTTTTGTCTCTTTCAATATGAGATGCACTGTAACTTTAAAATTTCCCTTCAGTTAAATGTCTTAGCAAGAGATGGGCTTGTAAAAAATAAAAGAAAAAGGAGTTTTTTAAGAATTTTCAGTTTTCTTCTCTTTCTTTATCATTACTATGAATCATTAATTCAATGCACAATGCAGTCTTATTATCTCTGCATTCTTTTTTCAAAGTCATCTATTAAAAGCAAAATTTCCTTTCCTTACTTTTTTTCAGTTCTGTCCTCTTACATTCTTCTAGTTGCTCTAAGGATCACCATACAAAGACAGTGTGTGACAGTCTTGATTCTGCCTTTGATAATATCCTTACTGCACTTCTGAGCATAAGTGTTGCAATTTATGATTCCCCATGAATTTTTCTTCACATAAGCCAAAGAGCAACAGTCGTAGGAAGGAACACCAGGTCATGCGGGATGCAAAATATGATTCTATGAATTCCAGGTGCCTCTGTGAAGGGAATGCTGAATGGGAATTGTGATGTCCCAGCCTCGCTGACTGCTATATTTAAAATGAAACTCACAGCTGCAAGAAGATGACAAAAGAGAAGCAAAGAGAATGAAAACACTGGAAATTGAAGGAGTTAGAAATGGCCAAGAGAATTTAGATGACGAATTCTTCATGTGAGAAAATTATCTCCATGCATTAACCATCTCCTCAGCCTGACACTATTAATTCCAGAGTCAGCTTAAAAGTATCCTTCCCCATTCTGGAGACCTCTGTCACCCCTAACTTTCTTACCATTCTTTGTTCGCTATTGATACCAACTGCTGCTGGTATCTAAAGTAAAACAAACAAGCAAACAAACAAACAAAAAAGAACAACCTTGTAAGTTGCTTATCTATGCTGTCCATATGGGATCTACAGGACCTACTGCCCATGCATTGTAAATACAACCTGGGCAGAAGCACTTCTGTGTGCTTATCACTTCATCTGACTACCAGATTTCTGAAATTAGTGTTTAAAATCAGTAGGATGATAGCAGACTTCTAAAGGTTTGCTGTAAACATCAGTGAAGCTGTGTACATAAAAACCTTTACCTTGTGCTTTTTATGGCCAGGAACAGCATTTTATTGTATGATCTTAAAGCTTGGGAAAAGATCTCAATAAGATCTCTGCTTTTTGTTAGATTCTTGAATTTTACTACTTCCGGGTATGCAATACACAAATGATGTGCCTGTTACGAATGTTTGTATTTGCAGCATTACAAATGAAGATTTTGAGCTCATTTATAGCATTCTTAATTTATGGTTTCTTATATGTAGGTTGCTCCAGAAGTAATACTTACCATTTATTTTCCATGGAAACTGCAAGAGATACAAAGAGCACAGCAGCACTATTTGATACACCAAAATCCTTAGCCACAAAATACTCTTTTTCAGTATATTTGCCACTATTACTGCTGCTGAAACACACCACCCACTGCCTCACTGTGCTCACATCCAGACATTGGTCTCCACAAATGCTTAGTTAAGAGTCAATGAATGTCACTGGGTGCCATTTTTCCATGTGGAGGAACGCAGTGTCCCATCTTTGCCTCATACACGCTTCCATGTCAGGTGCCATTTTGTCAGTCTGCCCCTCTGCTGCCACTTGTCACACAGCAACAAAATTGAATGGAGTATTGGTGAGAAGGTTCGTCTTCTATGACCATACTGCTAAAATCTGTCTCTGATGTGCGCCAACATCATAAAATAGGAGGCAATATTTTCAGAACAGCCCTCATAAAATATAATAAAGACAAAAAGATCAGATCAGACCAGTGAGTGGAGAACAGGCCCATTCACTATGATTGTATCTGGGAAGGCCAGGATGCACAGATCAGGGGAAGCAGCTCTCCTTCAGCAGCGTCCCGGGTTGTTGCTCAGAGAGAGAATGTCTTCAGAGCCGCCTCCCCCAATGAGGTACCCCTATTTTCTTCTAATGTGTGAATTTAGATCCCATCAAAGGAAACACACCAGGGAGAGAAGGAGAGTACAACACAGAGAATTCAGACAGATAAATGATTAGCCTTTACAACAGTGAGAAGGTCCTCCCACAACGCATCAGCTTTTAGCATTTGTCATGTTCGAAACCCTTCTGATGGGAGATGTAGCCTACAGATTTTTAGTGACCATTTCACAGTTAGTAAGCTTCTTTGTCCCTCTGAAGTGTAAAGCTACCTTACATTGAATGTTGGTTTTTTTTTGTTTTTTTTTTTTCCAAAATGGAAAGATGAGATTAAACTCTGGTATGTTGTGTCTGTATCCACCTCACACAAAGGGTTGGCAAGGGAGTGCCTGGCATACGTAACTGGATTGCTTTATTTGAGAGCCCAGTGCATTATCTGTGATTTCTGACTCTGGATGTATACTTAGCAGATACCACATATATTTTCCCCTTTATAAACATATTCTTGTTATATAATTTAAAATCAGTATATCTCTGTGATAGAGAAATCTGAAGTGTTATTAAAATACTGACTGTTTTAATTTGTATTGCTACATTTCTTTACTGCTTTCTGATAACTTAGTGTCATTTAGTGCATTTCATAAAGGCAGCTTCTTCTAAAGTGAGCTCTTTCTATCGTTTATTGCTTATGTAATATTAAACATCTCAACATGGTCACCAATTCTAGAAAGCAGTAATTCCCCTGAACTGTTAGACTGTCATTGACATTACCCTTTCCTGCTAATACTAATGCTATATGATACTCTCATTTTAGCCAGTATTATGACATTATTGTTTTCATTCTGATGTAACTGTAATTAAATTGCCAAGTCCAGCTCAAAACAGAAAATAATTTGTCTTAACACACTGATAGAGCAATCATTTTAATATTTAGTCTCACATTAATTCATGGACTAATAAATGCTTTGAGTCACATTTATAGAACTGAAAACAATTTTGGATATTATTACTGTTATTTAATTATAACAGTCTTCAGATAATATAATAGTCATTTGCCTAAGAAACTGAATTTCCCAGACTCAGGTCATCCACAGTCACAGTCACAGTCACAGGTCTGGCCATTAATTAACCATTGCACTTACTTGATCACAGAATCACAGAACTGAAGGGATTGGAGGGAACCTCTAGAGATCATCTAGTCCAACCTCGATGATCTCTGAATTACAGAAGAGAAGCTAGTGTTAATCGTTTACCATTTAATACTTTTCTCCAATAATCAGAATTCATAACTAAAAGTGGCACCAAAGATAATGGAAGTAAGATTCTGTTTCCATTCTGTCTTTTTAAGAATTTACCAAGTTTCTCAAAATTATGTTCTAATCACACACATAAGAGGTGGCTGCTGCTAACACACAGGGCCTGCATCCTGTAAACATTAAAGATTCACACAATTGCATCAGGCAGAAAGGGCGAGAGAAATATTTTGATAATTTTGAGGATCTTGATGAGAGAAATTATTCATAATCTATGAGGTCTGCTCTGAAAGTAATGCCTCCTATGTTATTATGTTGGCTCACAGTGTTAGTGGCAGATGTTAGCAGCATGTCCGTAGAAGGTGAACATCAATATTCCATTTGATTTTGTTGCTATGTGACAGGTGGCAGCAGAGGGGTGGTCTGACAAGATTGAATCTGACATGGAAATGTGTATAAAGCAAAGGTGTGTCACTGAATTCCTCCACGTGGAAATATGGCACCCAGTGACATTCACTGATGCTTGTTGACCAAAGTGTGGATGTGAGCACAATGAGGCAGTGGGTGGTGTATTTCAGCAGTGGTGATAGTGACAATGACAGTGTGTCACATCCACTGGTGCAGATTTTTATGAGCATGGCATGCAGGCTTTTGTTCATCACTGGCAAAAATACATAGCTACTGGTGTTGACGGTGTTGTAAAATAGCATTTTGTAGCCTATAGAGCCTATATTGCTCTATCAAATACCCAAACTGCAGCTGGAGAAACACTCCTCCAATGGAATTCTACTCATGCTCTCCAATTGCAGTAAAAATGTAAGTGTTCAAGTTTTGGTAGAATGTTCTTGGCAAGCAGAAATAATGCAGTTCTTGTTTCTCACCTTCCCATGTAGATCTCACACGGTTCTCACAACACATGTGCTTAGTCCACACTTAAAATTGCAAAGGGCAAAACGTTTCTCCAGTGTTACAAATTAAACAATAATGAAAATCAAAACATCTTGGAACAGATGGTGCAGGTTGTCCCTAACTTATAGTCTTTTGTGCTCCAGATTGCAGAACTGCCATCCCCACACCTCTACGTGGCCACTCCTTGAGGTCTGGTAGTGGCCTAAGGCCCAGCTCAGGAGGAACTTTTCCCATGTGCCTTCTTGGAGACCTCTGAATTCCTGCTTTGCCACAGCAGTAGAAAAATGTATGCCTCAGTCCAAAAGCAGATTCTCTTAGTTTGCCTGTGTTCCCATTGAGCCTTTTATCTTTGTCTGAATTGCTAAAAATTTTAGTCTGTCAGTTGGCTTGTTTTGAATGTCAGTTCTTATAGGGGTTTTTTTGATCCCATAAGCACATTTTTGAAAGCATCTTAGCAAAGTCACCTGTAATCTTTGTGAGAGTTATAGTGCATCCAAGAAACCAATTTTCCATCCAAAACTGTTATGCCCTTAAAAACAGGCATTTTTCCAAATATCTTGAGAACATTTTTCAGAAGTCTATTTGAAAACATAACCATATGTATTCCTTCACCTAGTCTTATTTTCTTAGCAGACAAAAATAAGTATTCAATAACTGTAACCTTGCTAAGTCAGGGTAGCTGCCAAGCAGTGAAGAAGATGGTTCATATTCTGACTCCAGATTTGCTTGCAGATCTGATTGTTAGCCTTTACTGACATACAGATGAGAAGGGCCATAGTCCATTTTCAGAAGCTGAAAGCAGCGAGTTTGTCTTCTGACATGTGTTGCCTGGGAGAATAAATGAGACACTGATGGAGAACCACCTAGCTTGGCTGCCAACTTCTCATTTCATGGTTTTGTTGTTGTTGTTTTGGTTTGGTTTTTGTCATAATTTCATGTAGTGAATAAGCTAACTATAAAACACAGATACTTCAGTCATATTCAGTCGTGTTAAACTGATGCTTTGGTGTTAGCACTACATTAAAAGGCAAAATAGTACGAACATCTATGTTTCTCCAGCACTGCAGGATTATATACATTGTTTGCTCCAAAAGTAATGTATCCTATTTATTTCCATGAAACTACGAGAGATGCAAAGAGCATAACAGCACTGTTTGATAGAGGAAATTCTCATGTACAAAACATAACTTTTAAACATAGTCAACACCATTAGCTATGCATTTCTGTCAACAATGGACAGGAGCCTGCACACTGCGGTTGTAAAAATCTGTACCAGTGGAGGCGACCCACTGTTGCTGTCACCACTACTAAAACACATCATCTATTGCCTCACTGTGCTCACATCCACAGTTTGGTCTCCATACATGTTCAGCAGGAGTCAATGAATGTCACTGGGTGCAATTTTTTCCACATGGAGGAATTCAGATGCAAGCCTTTGCTTCATCCACACATCCATGTCAGACTCCATTTTGCCAGTCTGCCCTTCTGCTGCCTTCTGTCGCACAGCAGCAAAATTTAATGTAATATTAGTGGGGAGTTTCAACCTCTACTGCCATACTACCAACTGCATCTGATGTCACGTGCAAACATAACAGAAGGCATTACTTTTGGAGCATCCTTTAAGTGTGTCTCGTAACAAGGAAAATTTTCACGAAGATTCTCTTTTCCATTCTCTGATTTCCACCTAATTTTCCTCTGATTTTGCCACTGTTATCTGGCACACATAACCTTAGGGTTTGATGCACTTTTAAGAGGTGTTAATAATCTGAAACATTAAAATTATTACTGTCATTATCAGTGAGTAACTTCTGGTTGGTTTTCAAAGAACAAATGAGAAAAAAATAAAAAAATAAAAAGGCCTGGCAATGTCTTTTTCTGGTTTCATAAAAGAAAACCTTATTAATAGCATCCTTAAGACATCAGATATATGACACATGCTGGTCTAAAAATATTTTTATTCAGTTCTGAAATCATTACCATCTTGGTTCCCATAGTTATCCTAATCTACCTACTAATAAATTTTAAGCAAGATATGTATATTTGGGTTTAACAGTGAAAGTTAAAAGGTGCTTTAATTTTCATTTTTTCCTGGAAAGGTATTTTATAATTAGTATATAAACATTCTACAGCTACATCTCTAGTGAAGAAAAATAGGAGTTTTCAAAATAAATGATATCATGTTGCCCATTAGGATTACTACCGCTGTTTTGTTGGACAGTATTTCTGTTCTTCAGTCTACAGGACAAATATCTGTATTTCTTCACATAATGATATTTTTTAAGATTTTTTTGTTTTGTTTTGTTTTTTCCCTATTTAAATTCTATGTGTTGAATGTAGAGCATGGCAAAGACTATAGCAAAGGGCCAGCTAGCCACATGTACCTTCTAATTCTTACTTGTCAGGGGCAGAGGAAAGGGCAGTCCAGTATCTATCTATTGCTCTTTTCACTGACTAAAGGAAGAAGAAGCAATTTATTATAGTAGTATTCCTTGAAATGGTCTCTTGGTCTGTACTAAGCAGACATTCTTATCTGATACTGAAAGAAACCTGGGTTAGACAGATAAATCAGAGGTCCAGGTAGCCTAAAGCTGTTCAGCATCTCGTTGAATAAGAAGGCTCTACTTGAGGAATGTGAAGACTGTTTCCAGTGCCAGCTCATCTCTCTTTACAATTTAATTAGCTCTGCAATTAGAAAGTAACTAATTCGATTAAGAAACCATTTGAGCTGTGTGACCCTGTCAGAAAGAAACGTGGATTCTCTGTTGCTAGTACTAGATAAGCATGTGTCCAATATGAAGCACAAACCACTTTGTTAGGTCTAAATCTTTTCATCCTCTCAAGGCAGAGAATCTGTTACTGATTCGCAGTTTAGTAAAAATATAACTGAGGGTTTGTACCACCTCACTATGTATGGATTAAACAACATTTAGCTGGTGATGTTTCAAAATCAGACGCTTGGTCCCAGACTGTGCCTCCCCAGATTCCTCGTTTAGCTCCAAACCACCCATTTAACTGTCAGAAAGCTGTATCATTGCACAGACATCTCTCAGCACAATGACAAGCTGTTGGATAACATTTCTGTGTGTGTGTGTGCATAGGAATGAGGATAGAGAATAGCATAGTCTTCTGTTTCCTTATTTTACTCTTTTGAGAATTTGATGTGTTTCACCAGGATTTGTCAGAAGTGATGACAGAAACCTCATTAGCAGCCAGCAGTAGCTGTGACGCTGCTCAAGCAATGATGCTGTTCATGCACAGATGTCCACAGATCAGAATAGATACAAAGAGTGTGTGAGCATCTCTCCGCAAGCAGCCGCTGCATCTGCCTTCCCAGAACAACAGAGAGCATCCCTGGGAACTGTTACTGATGTGCAGCTCATCTTCCTAACTGCTAGCCTGAGGTCACAACTAAAATCTAGCCCAACTTAGTGCCCAATATGTCATACACTCTAAAATGCCATAATCCTGCTCTTGAGCCACTGTACAAGGGACTAGCAATGATGATAATTTCTTTTCTTTGCCCTGATGACAGAAATACAACAGAAGCACAACCTTGGAAAGCCGGAAACTCTCTGAAATATACAACAGATAGAAGAATGATCGAGCTGTGACTCCAGGAGATAGCCAGAAGCAGAGGAATCTTCACCCACTTCTACTTGGCCGCTACATGGGGACCACTTACAACAGTGTTCTCAATGAGAAGGAAATTATCCCTGAAAGACATTTTTCAGATCTCATATATTAAACCAGTAATCATAATGAATTCATGCTGCAACCTTTCAAAATAACATTTCCAAATGCTTAGTTTATGCTCTGGAGCTTGCTAGTCTCCTCTTTCCAAATCCAGCCATCACTGCTCATATATACTGATCATTGATAGTTCCAGGTATACCTGTCTCAGAAGAGAACTACATTCCCCAGAGGACTGTGCGATCATGGGACACTCTCTCTGTCCTTTGGGATCGACTCAGCAGTGGGTGCTTGCTGCCATCTCACCTTCAGCATTTAGAGTAAGGCCTTCGGTTTATCGGACACTCTCGTTCATTTTTTTTGATTCCTCAATTCCAATTATATTGTATTATATTGTGTTATTTTGCTTTCCGATATCTTACTTAGTAAATTAGCTTTCCTCCTCAGATCATTGCCACTGTTTTCTTTCTAGGCCCATCTCCCATTTCCTTTTTTCCCTTTCCCCCTTCCCCTTTCCTGGGGCGTGGGTCCGTGTGTCCCCAGTACCAATCGTCATGGAACTGGGCCGAACCTGCCCATAAACCGTTGACAAGTATAGAAAGTTCTCCAGATTTGTACCACAGGGAAGAATATTCTGTGCAGTATTTGTAAAGACTTTATTTACCCTACATTGATCATTTCAAATTATTTCTTACTTTTGCCTTGTATAATTATTTTGAACTTTCTTTTTTTTAACTTAATAAATAATAGACCAAAGGTTAATCTTGTTTTTCTATA
The DNA here is from genome assembly GCA_013399175.1 of Odontophorus gujanensis. NCBI lineage: Eukaryota > Metazoa > Chordata > Aves > Galliformes > Odontophoridae > Odontophorus > Odontophorus gujanensis. The sequence goes on from VXAB01008508.1 coordinate 69,610, forward strand.
ATTCATTTTGCATGTTTACATTTTCATTCCTGACAGACAGTGAACTCATTATTCCCATCTTAGATTCTAGCAGCCCTTATACATTTACCAATGGGTGGCATGTTTTCTCTCAAACCTTCTTTTCTCATGCAAGTTCTACATACGTTCTTTTTTTTTTTTTTTAATTTACTTAATACCTCAATTTTTGCAAGCTTTTCCTTCTCTGAAAAGGTTCAGTTTTCACCAGTGTGGTTCAGAAACAGTGGTACATAAAACTCAAAGACTCCTGACACTACTGATATCTGTACACAGAGGCTGAAACTTTGGTCTGGGTTCATAGATTCATAGATTCANTCGGATGATTTTGGCTGACTTAAGTGGTAGTCAAGTCAAAGGGTTATTTTCAGTTGTTGTCAGCCTAGGATGTTTTTTTTTAATTATTTTTCTAAAACAGCCCAGTTCTTTACCCTTAAGAATGTAAGTTCTCCCTTAACCATTTTGCTGTCCATTTGAAATAATAATAATAATAAATAATAATAATAGGACATGTCAAATAGTAATATTGAAACGCTAGGATTGTGACAGAGGGAGCAAACTCTACACTAACAGAGTTAGGAAGTCTCAACACTACTCATTCCCCTAATATTTCTGTTCCATGTTTTATTCAGATCAAGTGAGAGATTATTTAAGCAATGTATTACTACTCATTTTTATAATATTTTCCAGATCTGAGGTATTATGTGATAAAAGTTAATGCTGAAATTTTTTGACAATTACCAGCTCCAAAAAGCAAAGCTTAATGTGGTGACCATGAGATAACCCTAACTATTCTGCTGTTTTGAAGACAAAATGAAAAATTACATTAAAATATGAACAGTAATTCACTAGTGAAGAAATTCTGCTGACTTCATAAGCTGTTCAAGTGTGAGTATTCTGTGAAAGAATGCCAGTAGAAATCCAAGAAGATCCTGTTACTTAAATATTTCATCAGAAGTTATTTGTTATTGGTGTGACAGTTTTCAGATACTTAATGCAGCAGCAATAAAATGTCTTTTTCTAGTAGACTCTTTCCTCATATCTGAAGGATATTTCAGTAAAACTTACAGTGGAAAGTCACAAACATACACATCCAATCACAGGAAATTTTAATAGCAAACTTCCAGACTCTCAAGTCTGGCTTTTTATTAAACAATCTTTCTCTATTTTTTTTTCTTATTAAGATAATTATTTTCATAGTTCCCCTTGGATTAAGTCCGTTGAGAAGAATCAAATGCAGCTGCAGACTGAGACGGGAGTTTGATGGGGAGGAAGTGTGCAAGGATGCCACAGAGCTAGGCACAATGAGGGGATCATGCACTTGCACACACTCCTGTGAGTTAAGGAAGCCTGAGTCTCAGTTTATACTTGGATAATTCAGGAAGCAGTTGGATCTCCTAAATTCTCAACAATATTACACAATTATCTTGGTATTTGAGGGAGTATCAAAACTTCCTCTTTAGATGAAGCTCCGCAGACCGGGCAAAGCTGTAAATAGGTTATCAGTTCTACATAGGATGCTTATCCAGATGTAGATCAGGTGTGATAAATCCTTTGTTTGTATTTTTCCATTCCACAAATAATGTTTTTCTCTCTGTGTTACTCTTTGTTTAATCTCAGATCTTAACATTGCGAAATTTTGACTTTCAAAGATTCTAAATAGTTCTGAAGTTTCAGGCTCCACTTGAAAATTAGAGGTTTCTAAAGAAGACACTTGTTCTTTTGATAGCAGATGAGTCAGAGAACGACGTAGACACAGGATTCTTGCCTGTAAACTTATATTAATAGAACTTCCTTGTTTGAGAAAATTGTTCATAACTTCAAAAAAAGATACTGGCCCAGTTTCAGTAAACACTCCTAAGTGCCCGGATATTACTAGTTTGGGAAAAAAAAAGGTATTGAGATCAGAGATAATTCAGCTTAGCGGTGCCGTAGAAGAGCAATGAACAGTGCAGCATTTCATGATGCTGAAATGCACTTAAGTGCTTGTTTCTGGCAAATGAAATGGAAATAATTATTGCAAAAAGTGGAAAGATACAATAAGGTGCTTTGGATTGCCAGATAAGTGATCTCCACGGACTTCTATTTTGGCTAGAATAATGGGATAATGAAAACAAAAATTAAATACCCTATTAAGGAATTAAGAGCAATCTAATCATAACTAGAACAGATAGAAAATACCTGCACATACATTATTAATATATTTGCATTCAAAGGAGAAGGCTGGAGTAGAGATGACTAAAAGAAAAAAAAATTACAGATTTATATTGTACCAAAGCACTGAGGTAGCTTTGTAATTACATGGAGAGCTTTATCCCCATGCATCAATGAAATCAATGTGACTGTGGCTCATAACTCTGGACCAGTGGGCCTGATGTGGGCATTACATCTAAGAAACTGCAAGAAGAGGTCAGTATAGAATCAGGCATACTCAGAATATTCATTTTCTTATATTATCAGTCAAGTATTATCAAGAGTTAAACAGGCCTGTGTATATGCAAATTTATTTTGTAAACAACAGCTAAGTCACAAAAACAAAACAAAACAAAAAACGCAAATTACTAACAGAACAAGTTTGTAAGACCAAGTCTATCTCTTTGCCATTACTAGATTGTTGTTTGCACTTGCCAGTACAATCTACCTCATTGTCACATAAAAAAAAAAAGAAGAAAAAAAAAAATAAGAAAGAGATTACCATATACTGAATCCTCAGTACTACAGATTTGTTATTTAAAAACTTCTGCTGTTTTAGGTCAGTTCTAAAATGATTAGTGCCCTCCTCCCTGCATTCTCCAAATTAACATATCTTACAAAGGCATCTTCAGGGGATTGCTCATGCACTTTCTGAGGATTCTGACACTTGACAGTGACTGCCTGCACCAAAAATACCCTGCAGGATATGCTACAATGAAATCAATCAATGATATTAATTCAGACATATATAATGCCCTAAATTATTCCCTGTATGAAAATCACGCATTTACAGATTGAAATCAACCTGCTTTACAATATAAAACTTCTTTTTTTTTTTTTTTTCCCTCAAATATTTAACTTTTTCAAACCCTCTGATAAACTGTATTCACGTATTTTCTTTCTTTTCCTCTGCTGGCATCTCTCTGTTATTTCTTGGTTATGAAATTCCCATTCCTCCATAATGGCTTGATTCATTTATTTTTAGATATTTGTTGTTAATGCCAACAGATATGGACAACTGGGGAAAATATGATGCTAACTTCTCATTCTTTTATTGGCATCTTTGTCCAGTGGTTATTTGCATACATTGTGATATAACTTGTGTTACAACAATGACTGTCCTGAATAGCGGGTTGCAGGAAATTTGCATGAGTAACAATGAAAAGCAGTGAAGGCTCACAAATGGCTTTGTTTGTTAATTTGTAATGTAGAGGTCAGCTATAATGGAATCTGACCTTTGAGAGTAAAAGGAATCGTCCATATACTGTTCCCAGATCCAGAAACAAAAGCGCTACACATGAAGTGAAACTATTGTTAAACTGCTGTTACAAGGAAAACACTTGATTCTTTATTTCTTTGTTTATTCTGCAAGCCATTTTCTCAAAACTTGGTTACATTTGTGCAAATTGTAACCAAGATCTGCACTAACTTGGGAGCTTTGTCTCAGTTGAGGTAAAAAAACTGACCAAGTTGTTACAGGAAATTCCAATTATTATTATTATCTTTTTTTTTTCAGAAAGTGGAAGTCAAGAAGGCAAAATGTCATTTATCCAAGATAAAATTAGAGCATTACAGAGGCAATAATGATTTGTTTGCTTCTTCAAGGAATATAATTCATTACTGTTTCATCAGACATGTATACTTCCATTGGTATAATTTCAATAGTGGAGTAAAGGTAAGATTGCCTACTGAATTTATTAAGATATTTGGAAACAGTACAGCTTCACAAAATTGTCTACTTTTCTACAGGCAGGCTTTGTGAGAATATTTTTTTAGTTTTGATAAATATTAATTGGAAGCCTGAGGATCAAAATAAATCAGAGCCAACAGGTGGATATGTGGATTTGAATATCATCATGATATTATGATTAGTAAAATAACTATTATTATCAAACTGTGTCAATATTGAAGAAAAGACAAATGTATTTCAAATGTTTTACAAAGCTAATTCTAAGCTAGTTAACACCAAACTTTATTGAGTCACATAAAATTCAAGAGAAACCTAATGAAGGATCAAATACTTCTGAGCTTGGTGGCATGTGCTGAAGCTACTGTTCTTGATTTTGAGAAGTACCTAAGTTGCTTAACTTTGTTACATTATCTTTGAAATAGCTTTTTTGTTTGTTTTGTTTATTTTTATTATTATTTTAAATTATCACTATTTTATACTCCTGAACATTATACATACTATTATTCAGATTGTTAGGAAGGAATCATTGGTTATATTAAAAAAATGGAGTTGGAATATCAAGATTTACAGAAGAACATCATCAAATTTCAACATGCTTTGTTTATTTATTTATTATTTATTTATTTTCAGAATGTGAAAGAAAATGCCATTTACACTGTTGTCTGTATTATTTTATAGACTTTATTTCTGATTTATTTTAATATTTCCAGACCTCTGTTTCAGAATTGGGCTTTATTTTGTACGTTATTACTACAGAGATTTCCCCACGGTATTTGACTTCACTATTTGTATCATGCATGTTAATGCATGTGGACGCTCCTTTCCTAACTACATTTTCTACGGGGAATATAGAATGTACAAGTAGAGAGGGAAAGCAAAAACTTGTCAAATCTGTCCAACATTTGGATCCCTTGATATGAAAAATGATTATTTTCCAAGAAGCTTTTACATTTAATTTAAATATATGGAGAATTATAATAGGGAAGTTCTACATCGATCTTACGTGCAAATTTTGATTGGGGAAATATTGACAATTAGCAGTCAGTTTCACGCTGACATCAAGTAAATCAGTGTTTAATAGTAATGAAAATAGTACCTGGATCATAGATAAAGATGTTCTAGGAGAAGGTTCTTTACAGGTACCCAGGCAGGCCCATAGCAGTCAATGGGATTACACATTAAATTCATTTGCTGCTATTTCTAATCAGGTTGCACAACAGTCCTAAGAGGCAGGTGAGGGAAGTGAATTATTTTACGTATGGAAATTTGCATATGTGCAATGGAAAGCAAACTGGTTAAAGACAAAGACACACTCACACTCAGTCTGAATGGGAGGATGGCACAGTCTCGTGGCTGCTTCTCTGTTTCATGAAATGGGCACACGTGCACCATGGCAGATGGAAATGTGGCTAGAGCATAGTGTTGCTCTTTTGTACCTCATCACAGGCAGCATTTTACTGAGTACCTTCAAATGAGAGGCACGTGTTTGAGTGACTGTCCTTGCTTTCCCTAAGTGTGATTTTCAAATATTAAGCATGTTTTTATTTCCATTAATGTTGGAGAACTCATGGGTCTCTTAAGGTCATTTCACATTTAATTCCAAATACTGCAATGCCCAAACTCAGAAGTTATTTCTGAAGATAGGGTAACTTCTGTTCTAAAAGACAGATCTTTGAGGGAAATTGGTCGTTTCTAGATGCACGTTCCTATTTTTTTTTTCTCCAGCATTTCATGGAAATCATTTATGTTTTCAAAATATGAACTTTATTTCAGTAACTCACAACATTCATAATGTGTAGAGTTTGTTAACCAAATGCTAAGGTGTCAGATAAAGTAGCATGCAGAGCTCAGCTGGGATTTTAGCTACCTCAAAGAGCAGAAAGCTATTTTTACTAGCTTCCAAATGTCAGTGCCGTAATTGAAATAATTGAACGTAATGGTAGGCTTTCACAAATGTGGGGAAATTCAAAATTTCTTGTTTTAGGAAATGATCTGCCATATTTATGTGACTCTAAAAACAAAACAAAACAAAAACAACAACAAAAAAAACAACAATGGTAACAGTTGTTACCTTTGTTTCAGTGTTTATTCTCACCCAGCTTATATGAAGAAAAATAAGTCTGAAGGACATTGAAAGTATCCACTTGTAGAATTTTCAATAAAATGTGTGACAGTGCAAGTAGAAACACTATATGGTTGTATGGTATATTTGATAAAAGATAACTATAGATAAATAAGGTCAAAACTTACACCAATTTTCAGAAGAACAAAGCATGGCATTGTAGTCTAAGTACTGAAGGAATATGTTCAACTTACAGCTTCCTTTTTGGGATTCTTCCAAACTCTATTCTCAGTTTATGCAGTCAGCACTTCATTAGTGCGACAAACAAGAATGTTTTTGAAAGTTAATATCCTAAAACTGCAAAATACTTTTTTCAACTATTTTCCAATGAAGGAGAAAATGAGAGGATACATAAGAGAGCCTGAAGCTTTTGCTTTCTGGTAGAGTTTAGCCATCAATGCATCCTGACCTTGTCACTTAACATCAGACTGTAACAGGGAATGTTAAAAACCCTACCAAACACTATGTTGTAAGAAGATAAGGGTAATAGAAGATGGAATAAATTATTTTGAGTTACTGAAATTTATCATTGTGATGACACAGTTTCATTTTGCAGGCTGGGTGTCACTTATGTCATATTAGGTGATACAGCAACCTGTAGAACTCTACAATCCATACTTCTGAAAATATAGAAGAACAGCAAATAATCCCACCATTTATTTTTTTTTAAGTTAGCAAAAGCTTTTAAGTATAGAAAAAGCTTTAATGAGCTTTTTAATGCTGAGTTGTCAGACAAGATGCCACTTCAGTACAATTTTATCTGTCCATTTGGAGAAGACCTAAGAAATTTTGATGAGAAAAACAAGGAAAAGCTAGGAAGTTACCTTCTAATATGATGGTCCCTGGGCAAATAGAAATTACCATCTCAGCCAAAATTTCTCTACTGTGTTCCTATGCCTAATGGTATTGCTAGTATTCCTCCTGCTCTCCTTTTTTGATCAGATGTGCTTTCTCAAGATCCCACTCCTCAGAATGCTTAATGCAGAATAATGTCTGAAATGAAAACCTCTTCTCTGTGGTGATCATTGCTGTGCAATGAGAGAATTCCGCAGGAAACTCACCAGGACCCAGACAAAGCAACTCATTCCACAGCACTGTGTAATCTAATAGAAAGTAACTTCAACCAGAGAGCACGCTGAGAATGTTTTCTCTTCTTTCTAATACCATTTTGACAGCAATTGCCAGGATATGTAGGATTTGAACTACAAATATAATTTTGAACCTATCAGGGTAAGAGTGCACTTACTTCTTAATATTAACTCTTCAGCAATGAAATTAGCATCTGTTTGATAAGGACAGCAAAAATGCTCAATTATACAAGAAGCTTTCTGGCTATGAAATTTTGTAATAATATATTGACAGTTTCGCACACCTGCTTTGTTTTGCTGTACATTTCTTTAAGATGGATGATCTAAAATAGAAGGGAACTGAAAGTAGACTCACTGTAAGTCTGAGAACTGCTCTGCTCTGAAGGCTCCCAACTGCTTGGTTTCTCTGCCTACATAAGACCTAAGTGGAGCTCTTGAAAGAATCTGTTGTGAGGAGAGCAGATTTAGCTAAAGAGCTGAGTAGCTTGTGTCTATATTTGATTCCGTACTTCTAGACAGTTAAAAAAAAAATCCAAGACTGATGCTTATGTTGTTAAACCTTTCTCACAGTTTTACAAGAACTGACAAGGTCACAGCCTGAGGTAGCATGGTTGCCAGATGTCACACCATTAGTTACAATTTTAGACAGAATAAAAGTAAGTGGGGAGAAGCAAGATTTAAAATAACTGTTCCTGTAACTTTTCTCCTGCTAATACTCTTCTAACAATATAAGCAGTAATCCTTATTCCATAGTATTAGGTAAATATTACTATTCTTATTTAGCAGATACTGTTTTTATGTAATAGAAGTTAAATATTTAGCTTAAATTATAACTAAATGGAAATAACTGTAGCTATTTCTCTTGTAGAAGCTATGTTTTTAATTACCAAGCTTTTCATTGGCAAAAACCCTTGAACGCATCTGATCCCATTGGTGACCCATGATTCCTTTGAACTGAATGTTTCTACAATCACTTGCAGATATATTTGTTATCCATTTCATTTTAATACATTATGTCCAACAGAAAGTATAGGGTTCTGCATTGCTTTTATGCTTTGGTTTCATTTGATTTGGTTTGGATGTTTTTTGTGTGTGTGGTTTTTTTTTTAAGCAGAGGCAGTATTTTTTCAAAACATTCTTCTTAGCTTTGAAAGTCACTTTCTCATACTGGGATGCACATAAATAAATCATTGCTTTACCTCATTGGCCTTTGATGCTAGTTTTCTGCAGTCCATTCTTCACTGAATGAAAGCTATATATCTTTAGTAGCAGGCTTGGTGATGTCAAGCTAATGGTGCTTAATAGTTCTGAAACTTCTAGACAGGAGCTGGAATATTGCAAGTCATTTTCTGTACTTTTGCTCATGTTCCGCCTGCCTCTCCTGGATAACTTGTTCATATTCTTAAATAAGATTTAAAGTGGGCAAGTATTGTATCTGCTGAAAGTTTTCTAGAAATAATTCATAATTGTGATAAAAATGGTATAATTACCAAAACAAGCAGATCAAATTCTCTTCTGTAAGAAAATTAATGATTCAGAAAGAGGAAAATAATTTGCATGGTGAAATGAGTAAGTGTGGAAATATGCATTTATGTCTCTATCTATTTTGTTTGCAGATAAATCCTGTTCTGTATAGTGCTGTATATACCTGCATCAATATGAAAAGGGATAAAAAACATTTAACAGTATCCCACCATTCAGATGCTGTTTTGAGCCCCATGTTTCAGCAGAACGAGAGAGGCCAAGGTCTGAAGCATTCCACATTGAAGACAGTGCTGCTCTGTGGCCAATGGACTCAGGAATATATACACACTGACTGGTGGGGATCCAACACAGCTGGAAGTGTGAGACTGGAAAGCAAGTCTGCAAGTTATTGAACTAAATCACCAAAACTACATCAAATAGATATCTAATCCAGGAAAGTATATAAGACCCTCTTATTAACATATTGTCCAAACCATCCCTAACCAGGCAAATGAGAAACTTCCTGGACAGTGAGCAATAAAAATTGTGGTATTATCAAACCATATATCTAATCTTTGAAATAAGAAAATGAACAGGGCTGACTTAGTAACATATTTTCTGTTAAATATTCTTGCCCTTTGATGTTTAAATCTGGTAAACTATATATCTTCCTACATATCTATGTATCTTTCACCCATACACAGAGCACCATCATTGAATGTTCTAGGTAAAATATAAATCATTTCATTATTAAAAAGGAAATTATGTACATAGGCTGACTAATGTCATTTCACTGGCATGTGCTCAGTAGCATGGTAAAGGAAGTAGTCAATGCATGAGAACCTAGAAGACCACTGCATGTAAGTAAATAGTTGTTCTATGCCTGCTTTCATATGATGTTCATTAGAAAAACAAAAGAAATGCCTCCAGCAGTTTTTCCTTAGAAGCAGACAACGCAGCTTTTGTCCTTTGAATCTGTATAATAGTGTTACAGGCTGGAGAAACTTCTAGGCTTCCCCTGGGAATTAATGGTATCTAAAAATAACATGAATGAAATATGTTTTGATTATTAGCTGAATGTTAAATTGTAAGTAGTGCTCTATTAAGTTGCACTCTTAGAAAAAGAATGACCCTTTCAGATGCACAGCTTAGGGCAATCCAACTAAGAAATGTAACTGTAAATTAGCATACACAAATTAAGCTTTGATATGAAGGGCATCCTTAGAGAGCTGGTGAGAACCACATGCATATAAATAGTCACAGTATGGTACTGAATAATCCAGTGACTTACAGGGTAGCGACAGGCAAAGCAGTATAAATTATGGTTGAGAAATAAAGTCACCATAGTGATTATCTTACATGCCACTAACCTAAAAGTTTTCACTGCAAGGCTCCAATTCACTTTCTACAGCACCACTGACTGATTAGTATATGACTGGCTAAAACCAGACTCTCTATTACTGTCAATTACTGCAATTTCACTGAAATGAATTGATTTTCATCATTTAACTTACATCCACAAGCAGACTGGAAAATCTGAAATCCCTGAGCATTTCCAGAAGAATCCTCCCACGGCATATAGTGAGTAGTTAGAATTATTCTGATGTTACAAACAAGATCCCTTCTGGATCCTTTTCAGCAAAATGAGGAATTTTTCCTATGAATGTGCTCCAGATCTTACCTGCTAGAGAAGATAAATTCTGGAACCAGAACAGCAGAGGTCAGTTAAAAAGAAAACAAAAACAACTATGGAAAGCTGTGTGCTTGCTGATGCTGAAGTGACATTTAACTCATGTCAAACAGCATCCTACACACTAGTTGTGTTGCCTATTCACACTGTAATGAATTTAAATAAATGATTTAAGGTCTAAGAGAGTGAGATCTTAATCTTGAAGCTTCTAGAAGCCAGGTTCCAGGACATAAATGCTGAGAATTGATGGAGGACTCATTTGTGTCACCATCATATGTTTTGTCCATACCATAATGATACTATTATCTAGAACTTTCTGCAAGAACTTCAGGATTCATCAACAAAACAGGCAGTGTATAAAGAAACCTTTTACGATAAGGGTGGCGAGGCATTGCAAAAGGTTGCACAGGGATGTGGTGGATGTCCCATCTCACTCAAGGTCAGGCTGGACCAGGCTCTGAGCAGCTTGGTCTATCCATAGGTGTCCCTGTTCACTGCAGTGTAATTGAACTAGATGACCTTTAATGATTCCATCCAACACAAATAGTTCTATGTTTCTATAGAAATCATTCTATTTTATGGAAAATATGAAGAAAATGCCGCTGTTTGGTCTCCATCAGTGTGTTTCATTATGATTATATTTCCTATTTTTTGTGCTTTTTATAGAGGAAGTCTCACTTAATAGGCTAGTAGAACAAGTAAGATTTTTTCCTACTGTACAAAGTGATGCTTCATTAAGTGTTCTGTTATGTAATTAACAAAATGGTAAAATGTACCAGCATTTATTTATTCTAGTGTAAAGAGTATAGAAAATGTAAGAAGTCTTTAAAAATGAATCTTAAACTCATTCTAAGATATTTGACTAGCTCTGGTTTTTATGGTAGAAAAATCCCATTCCTAAGAGATAGGATCCAGTTTGCAGCTCATGGCTTGAAATTCTTTATCCCAAACAGGTGGTGCTGTTCTCTCTCCCTTCTCTCCCTAGCAGCATCAGTAACAGCAGCAATATTCTCTGCTCCCCTAAGCTCATCCAAACTCTACTCTTCTCTTCCTCCATGTGTAAGGGGAACACAGTCACTGGGAAGGCTGGGCACAGCCCTCCCACTGCACAGCCACCAATAGTCAGCCCCAAGGTTTTCTTGAGTGCTCAGGTAGACTGGAAAAAAGGCTATAACATTACATTTGATAAGGAAGGATTGAAGGGGTTAAATATAATTAATTACCAATAAGCTTATGAAAAAACAGTCCTGACCAAAAAACCAGAACTTTTTCTGAGATTAAATTTTGATTCTGTTGGATTTGATGATCTTGAAAGCCTTTTCCAGCCTCAATTCTAGGTGAATATGTTTCTAAGTGAAATAGGATTAATGTAATAACGTGACATTTATCTTACTATTGAGTAAATGTTTGATTAAGAAAGGAAAACATCTCAAAATAAAAGTTTGGTGATTGATGGATGTGAAGATGTAGTGGAAGATAGGGAATTACTACTGACAGACACGTTTATTGTGGAATTTAATTGGATGCCTCTTTGACTTAGTGCAGCATTATACCAATGATCGGAAAACAGAAGAAAATTCTGAGAAGGACAAAAAGGCAAGAGACCAGTAAATTAAAAAAAGAGGACAAGACAGATGCAGGACAATCCAAATCACTAAATAAACCATGTGCAAGAAAACATTAAATGTTTCAGTACAGCTAAATGAAAATGTGACAAGTAGATCTTGGAAATGCAATAAAGAAGTAGAGTTTTTCACATAAAATATATTTCAGTGCTTTTACTTCTTATTTCCAGAACACCAGGAAATTCAATATTAGTTAGGAATCTGAGTGCCCTGGACAAATGAGCTGAATAGAAAAGTTGCTATTTTTTGATACCAATTCAACTAAGAATGAGTAATAGCAATAATTTGATATAATGATAAAGAATATTAACATAAATCACATTTTAGATAATAAGTTGAATAGCATATTTTTATGAGCAAAGGTCTTCTTTAACTTAATAAAACATAGACACTTCTGTTTGCATTAATTTGCTTTTAAAGATTTTAATTTTTTTTAATTATTTTGTTTTCCTCTGAATCTGAAGTAAAAATATTTTAAAATTGAGTTCTCTTGGTTTTGTATTTTGTCTTAAACTACTACAGGAGTGGTTTAATACTCAGTAGTATACATAATATTTGCTACTCTAGTTAGAATTTTGTCAAGGTGGAAGAGGTGGTAGTCCTGAAGTGAATAGCAATTCTGCCAAGTATTTTAATGGAATTACCAATTCATTTTGAACTGCTAGCTAGATCAAATTAAATACTGATTGCTTACACTGAAGAGGCATAACTTTTGTTATTTGAGTATAAAAATTGTTCCCACATTGTGTATACATATGTATATTACAACCACTTCAAATGTTTTCTTCTTTTCATCAAGCTTGGCTGTAAGCTTCTAAGTGTTTTGTAACTACTGTATATAATATTAGCTTATAAAATATATTTTGAATATTTTTTCTCCATTTTCTTTCAAATTAGATTTTATTATTTTAATGTATAACCAAATTATATTTTTAAAGTATAACTAATTATAACCAAATAGACTCTCTGGTGTGATCATGGTGAGAGTGCATAGCATTTCTGTAGCTACTGAGTATCATTTAAGTCAATATTCCCCAATTTGCACTCTTCACTTCTGCTAAGTATCCTTCAGCTTTACAGTGATTAATGTTTTCCATGCTGCCTATCAACATATTTATAAAACCAAGATAATGTTTTATTTACAGCAAATAAATGATAGGGATGAGTCATAAAAGAAACAAATTCTGAGTTAAAAAATCCAGACAGAGCAAGGAAGGATGTTTTATCAAAGATATGAGGATACATGAGACACCTAAGTGCCCTTCATGTCTTTGAAATATCCTGAATGCACATCACTTTGACGTGATTGATATTTCTTCCATCAAAGTAAAAGCTTTCTTTTCTGAAGTAACATTTGAAATCCAGCTGGAGACTGATTTTTACTCAAAGGAAAAAAGGGACAGTTATGTATTAACTATGTAAGTATGCCTTGCAAATGTATCAACCTTTTTCTAAATGAATAGCCAGTTTCAGCTGAAAAACCTCTGTCCAGGGGTTTAAAATTATATTCTTTTTTGTGCATCTTTACTTATGCACATTTTAGTGGTATATAGGGAAGCAGACTCAAATGCACAGCATTTGCAGTAGAAAGAAGATGCTGCAATATTACTTTACACTGGTAATAATTTCTTGCTTTGGAACAACACATTACGTATTCAGCTGCTTTCTTCTTTTACAAAATTCCTGGATGCAATCGGTAGAGCTGTGACATGATCTTCAGCTTTCCATGTTGTAGCTACTGATTTATTTTCTTCTGAAAGATGCCTTCAGTCACTTCTACCCAGAACAGAGCAGAATGATTAAAAAGAACTTTGCTACACTACAGTCGCGGTGACAAAACGTACAATTTCGTTAATATAAACCAGACAAATGTTGAAGAGATCTGTAAAGCATCTGAGAAAGAAGAAGACAGGATCAGAAAACCATTCCACCAAAGCCTTCTGGAACTATGTCCCTGGTCACTGAGTGGCAGCCAGAGAAGCTGATGGGAACAATTCCTGGCTGTTCTGCATGCTGAGGACAGCCTAGAAGACCAGTCACAGTCTGAAGATTTTTCACATTTATGCTTCTGAAATTGCCCTTGTATAATAAAAACATATTTTGAAATGTTCAAGATATTCGACAAGCCATTATTCTGAAGAACAACCTAAACTTCAACCTCCTCACACTTAATGTGAGTATATTTCAGTGTGGCCCTGTACTGATGCATATGTCTGAATAAATGTCATCAGGAAGTTTTTGAAAATAACACAGAGAGGCACAGAAGACTGTTTTCTAAAAAATGCAATGCCATTCCAGGATCTTACAGTGATGTGACTTGAGACCAAAGCCCATTGAAAATGTGAAGTATGAGCAAGAGAGGCTTTTCCAGTCTGCTCTACCTTCAATGACAGACCAATGCACATGTGAAGAACTGTAGCTGAAAGCTTTGACTTGAGTGAGAAAATAAGTTTTTGGTGCAATAGAGCTTTTAATGTCAATATTTTATTACTTGATGTGACAACATTAATAAAACAATGTTTTGGAGAAGTTCAGAAGAAGTCAGTCGGGTTGTTTGTTTGTTTTAAAAGAGAAAATTTCCATTTTTTATAAGAACCACACTTAAACAGGCACATTCAGAGCACATTTTGAAAAATTTCACCAATTACATCCTCTGTATTATCAATTTCAGGAAAAAAAAGAGAGAACCAACTCATATTTCCTATGTAATCAATGTAAGTTATTGATAGTTTTAATCTGCAGGTAATAAAGACAGTGATTGAACTTGTGACCTAAATGTGAAAAGTTCCATATGTACCTCTGTGAGCCACTTAGATTTAAATATTGTTTCCTCAATACTGAAGAAAGCTGAGAACTGTACTGCTTTACTGGCATAGTGTGGAATAACTTGATTTTTTTTTTTTTTAATTGTGTGCTTTATAAATATAATAAAAAGGAGTTTAAATTGTATACAGGCTATGTTCAGCTGAAACAAGCATCTGGAGGTGTTACAGTATGTAATGATAAGCTGTTGACTAAAAGAGTATTGGAATAATGCCTGATCAAGCTGAAAGTCCAGCATGTAATGATAAGCCCTTGAGAGATGAGGATACTGGAGCAACAATGGATCAAGTCACAGTCAGTGGGAGTTCTGAAATCAAGAGAAATTGCTTGTGCCATCAGAGTCATGGTCTTACAGTGTTAAATGGGAGTCTTTTCTGTGAACTAGAAGGGAAGGGTGATAAAGACCAGACAACAGTTGTTCAGCTGG
The DNA here is from genome assembly GCA_013399175.1 of Odontophorus gujanensis. NCBI lineage: Eukaryota > Metazoa > Chordata > Aves > Galliformes > Odontophoridae > Odontophorus > Odontophorus gujanensis. The sequence goes on from VXAB01008508.1 coordinate 84,747, forward strand.
CATTGTGGAGCCTGCTGGCTTCCTGCAACAATATATGCATATACATTCCTTTATACAGAAGTAGAACATTAATTTCTAAGCTCACTTGCTACTTATATTTTAGACATTTTTAATTTTAATTTAATCCTTTGTAGTAAACATTCCAATTTGATATCTATACTTTACATAGCTCTCTTTTATGTTGGCTAATGAACTAGGTATGATTACTGATTGTAATTAGTGCTTGTTTTCTAGTTACTTTAATAAAATTCAAGATAGTTACATGCCTAGCCCTCACATAAGTCTGGCAGGAGCTATCTGAAAAAGAAAGTGAAAGTAGTATTAGTTCTTGAGTTTCTATAGAGATTTTTCCATGTGAAAAAGTAAGGGTAAGTCACCTTCCAACTCTATTCCATGTTTTATTCCATCTTTTATTCCCTCTTTAAAATTAAAAAAAAAATAAAAAATGAATTACAATCATAGAATCATAGAATCACAAAATCCATAGAGTTAAAGTTCAGCTAGTCCAACTCCCCTGCAGAGGACAGGGACACCCACACTAGATCCGGTTGCTCAGAACCTGGTCCAGCCTGGCCTTGAATGTCTGCAGGGATGGGGCATCAACCACACCTCTGGGCAACCTGTTCCAGCACCTCACTAGCCTCACTGTAAGATTTTTTCCTTATATCCAACCGAAATCTACCCTCTTTAAGTTTGAAAACCATTTCCCCTTATCCTATCACCACAGAGTTTGCTAAAGAGTCTGTCCCCTTCTTTCCCATAGCTCCCCTCTAGATACTAAAAGGTCATTATCACGTCACCTCACAGCCTTCTCTTCTCCAGGCTGAACAGCCCCAGCTCTCAGCCTGTCCTTGTAGGAGAGGTGTTCCATCCCTTGTACAATTTTTGTGGCCCACCCCTGGACATGCTCCAACATATCTATGTCACTCCTGTAGAGAAGACTCAAAATCTAGACACAGTACGCATACTTGTGGAGCACATTTTTCATCTCTGCCCTGAAAAAAATAAAATAAAATAAAAAACAAACAAAAAAAAACCCAGCAAAGTTTACCCTTTTATTGACCAGTTTCACACTCTAGACTGGGAAACTGAGAAATAGAGACATTAAGTACCACATTCCCATGCTGAGATTTCAGTCAAATCACACAAATTTAATTTTGATTCTCCAGACCTATAACACACTCATAGCCAAAAGTTCAGAATGTTTAATCATTATTAAGATACATCTGTAGTTACTTTGTTTTGACTTTGGCACTGGTTCTCAAAAATTACTGCAGCATGGTGAACTCCTTAATCATTGAGCCTGTTGTGAACTCTTACGTAGGGGCTGTAAAGCTAAGCTCATGAGTTACATTGTAAAGAATGATTGAGCTTTTTAGATAGATACATTGAATTTGGTTGCAGTTATGTAGTTGCTAGTAATGTCCTAATCCAAGTTAAAATGTACTCCACCCAAAAATTCAGTCTGGTTGCAACAGCCGTACATGTGAAGATGAGACCTGGACTGGGAGCTGTTCTCTGCTTTGCCTGCCTGTCTGCATCTGCATATCTACACGATCCATGGCAGATCTGAGCTAGTGTACAAGCAGGTGCACAGGCAATAGGGTCAATCAATGAATAAGATGCATAACTTAATAGTAGCTACTTACAGAGAAATTCCATGTCTTCCAATGGACAAGCACAACTTTTCTCATGATTTATTGTGCGTCTTCACAAAGATGAATGTGATATATCACTTCCCTGGCTTTAATAGGAATCCATTTTTGAGACCCAATTTAGCCTGACTTTATCCAGCTTTTTGTCCATAGACAATTAAAATGACTCCTACCTTTCTCCATTACTCAGCAGATTAGACTTTAGTTTTCTTGCGGAGTTTCTAAAATTTTTATTTTGCTGTACTCTGTTTTATACCATAAAATAATTGTCAGAGAACTTAGAGATATGAAAATATCGAGCCATTCCCTTGCAGAAAACAAACACCCCTATAATCAACAGAAAACTCTACAATGGATTTAAGAGTTTTGATTTCAGAAAATTCCATCAAATATTTTTAAATGTTTCCTCCTAGAAGGAAATGAAACTGGTAAAAGTGGAACTCAAAAAATAAATAAATAAACAAACACAGGTTTAATTCAGATCAATTTTAAATAGATAAGCACTGATATTATTTTTTTTTCAACCAGAGCAAAACAAATAAAGATATAGAATATCAATATACATCCACAATATGAAATAGAAGCAATAAAACTATTCTGATAAAAAGGTGGCACATAATTTATATGTTTGTGTTATCAGTAGATTATCCTCCTTAGCTGTAATGAGGTCTTAAAACCATTTATGCCTTCCTGTAATTTCAGTAAACACTGCAAATGTGTCTCCAATCTGGGGTAAGAGCAGAGGTGAAAGAGCTTCCTGCTTTTTTTATTAATCTATTTTATTTTATTTTATTTTATTTTATTTTATTTTATTTTATTTTATTTTATTTTATTTTATTTTATTTTATTTTATTTTATTTTATCTATCTATCTACCTATTTATTGAATAGTACTGTTAAGTCAAGTAAAGATGAAAAATAAATATAAAAACAATTCACATGCATTAATGGAAATTAAATTGAAAATTAAAGTCAAACTAAAGTATGCATTAAACAAAATCAGTAAAAGGATGAAATAATATGTGTGATGAAGAAGTAGTACAAGAATTGGAAAATCAGAAAATAAGGCTGCAGTAATCTTAAATAACTGACAATCTTCTGTAACTTTGTGTGTAATTCTCTACTTAAAAGTCTGAATTCACAAAATTGCTTGAACATTTAAGAGACTGAGTTCTCTCAAACCAACACAGTAATTTGAAGATTATAATACAACAACAACAAATGCACTTTCAGAATTACGTTTAACACAAGTGAAAAAGAAGGCAGTTGTTTTCTTAAAATACATACAAGCACGCACAGCTACATGCCTGCAGAAAACAAAGGCATTGACCTCCAGCCCCAGTTCAGGTCCATTTGGTAGGAGAATCTCTGTTACTTGTGCCAGGTAGGCAGTAGTAAGATGAAAAGTGGATGTGGTGGACATCACATGCACTTTGCTGTCCATGAGTATTCATATTTTAGGTATCTGACCTCTGAACTACTGACACAGTTGACAACACAGGAGAGAATTTGTGATCACAGTTGTGAGTATAGAGGGGGTGTATGTGGGTGGGGGAAGATGTAGCAGTGATGACTATATCAACTTGCAGACCTAGTCTAAGTAATTAGAACTAAGTGGAGCTCGAAGCTTTAGAATTTCATGGACATAAGGACAGAAGAAAGATTTGAATTTTGATTCCTAAAATCAAATTTCTAGTCATTTTTTTCTCATCATTTTGAATGAAAGCTAGCAACTGTGAGGTAAGTGTAAAATGTCCATGTATGCAGAGCAAGATGTCTGAATGTATGAACTGCCCAATTAGGTCAATGTGTTCTTAAGCCAAAAACAAATTTATCTGTCCAGCGCTGCTCACTTCCTCCTTGTCTGCCATCTATGTTGCAATGCCAGCAGCAATCTGAAATGAGTTCACCCTGGGTAATAAAACTGTTGCTCTTATATTGGGATGCATCTGTTTGCAGGCAAATTTGGATGGAAAAAAAAACCTATGTCAAACATGATGTTACAGGATAAGGCTGGGACAAGGCAGCAGCACCCTGGCAACATGTAAAGGAAATCACCATGCTTGACCCTTCTCTCTTCTCTGCCTTTCTCCCTGCCATCACTCCATGTGCACAAACTGCATGGCTTTGTGTAGGCAACAATAATCATCTGAAAACAGGTTACTAACCCAACTGGAAAGTATGGTTAGGTTTTGCTCTTTCAGCTTGTCCATCTGTCTTGATAGATCCTGATTTTTCATGAATTGCTTAATGCTAACAATTTAAAAATGCAGCTATTGTAAATGAATACAGCAACAGGTGACAGTTTCTAAATGAAAGAAAACTAAGGTGCCTATTCAAATTTACATCATGATTTACTGTCAGGTATATGAAATTCTTAAGATTTAGTTACCTAAGATGGCTAAGAGAGGTCCACTGACTATGGGAGATACTATAACAAAAAAATAAGGTATAAACAGGAGGTGGGGGACATGGAAAATAATTGAGAAAGGTCAACAACTTTTGTTGTTGTTTTGGTTTGGTTTTCTGATTTGTTTTGTTTCCCGAGAACCTATGGCAAAAAATATCTGAATGCAGAAAAAAACTTTGTTAGGTCAGTTGGCTTCTTCATGTGTGGTAAGAACTACTGTTATCATCTTGCAGCTGACACTAAAGACTGTAGTTAAATTAATATTGTAAATGTATATCAAGCAAGAATACCAGCTGGATCCTGAAGATATTTACTTATTTAGAAATGAAGTCCAGAGAAGCATGTAAGAACGCAAAAATTATGCTTGAGAAGAAATCATGTCAAAGTTGAACTGAAATTTTCCTAGTCAGGGCCTTCCTTTCTCATATGCCTCTTTCTTGGTTCCTGTTTGGATTAGGTTAGTGAACTCACAATGATTTATCTAGGAAAGGAGGAACCTACTGTGTTGAAAATAAGTCTTTTGCTTGCTACTTATTGCATTTATTTTTTTTTTACTTTGGACAGCATTACCAACCAGAAAGACACTCATATTTTTCGTACTGATGGTGCAGGTTTTATACACTAGAGCAGTGTTTCATTAAGATTCCCAAATTACCCACTTGGAGATATTCTTATTTTTGTTTTGTTTTTCTTGTACTATTGATGACATTTAACTGTAATTTTAAAACATATAGGTTTAACAAAAAACATAAATAACTCTAGGTACTTCATGTCTGAAGAAGCCAATGTTTGTACTAATAAGATAATAATTTTCTTTTACAGCTCTTACTAGANTCAAAAAATAAATAAATAAACAAACACAGGTTTAATTCAGATCAATTTTAAATAGATAAGCACTGATATTATTTTTTTTTCAACCAGAGCAAAACAAATAAAGATATAGAATATCAATATACATCCACAATATGAAATAGAAGCAATAAAACTATTCTGATAAAAAGGTGGCACATAATTTATATGTTTGTGTTATCAGTAGATTATCCTCCTTAGCTGTAATGAGGTCTTAAAACCATTTATGCCTTCCTGTAATTTCAGTAAACACTGCAAATGTGTCTCCAATCTGGGGTAAGAGCAGAGGTGAAAGAGCTTCCTGCTTTTTTTATTAATCTATTTTATTTTATTTTATTTTATTTTATTTTATNNNNTGTTTTCTTAAAATACATACAAGCACGCACAGCTACATGCCTGCAGAAAACAAAGGCATTGACCTCCAGCCCCAGTTCAGGTCCATTTGGTAGGAGAATCTCTGTTACTTGTGCCAGGTAGGCAGTAGTAAGATGAAAAGTGGATGTGGTGGACATCACATGCACTTTGCTGTCCATGAGTATTCATATTTTAGGTATCTGACCTCTGAACTACTGACACAGTTGACAACACAGGAGAGAATTTGTGATCACAGTTGTGAGTATAGAGGGGGTGTATGTGGGTGGGGGAAGATGTAGCAGTGATGACTATATCAACTTGCAGACCTAGTCTAAGTAATTAGAACTAAGTGGAGCTCGAAGCTTTAGAATTTCATGGACATAAGGACAGAAGAAAGATTTGAATTTTGATTCCTAAAATCAAATTTCTAGTCATTTTTTTCTCATCATTTTGAATGAAAGCTAGCAACTGTGAGGTAAGTGTAAAATGTCCATGTATGCAGAGCAAGATGTCTGAATGTATGAACTGCCCAATTAGGTCAATGTGTTCTTAAGCCAAAAACAAATTTATCTGTCCAGCGCTGCTCACTTCCTCCTTGTCTGCCATCTATGTTGCAATGCCAGCAGCAATCTGAAATGAGTTCACCCTGGGTAATAAAACTGTTGCTCTTATATTGGGATGCATCTGTTTGCAGGCAAATTTGGATGGAAAAAAAAACCTATGTCAAACATGATGTTACAGGATAAGGCTGGGACAAGGCAGCAGCACCCTGGCAACATGTAAAGGAAATCACCATGCTTGACCCTTCTCTCTTCTCTGCCTTTCTCCCTGCCATCACTCCATGTGCACAAACTGCATGGCTTTGTGTAGGCAACAATAATCATCTGAAAACAGGTTACTAACCCAACTGGAAAGTATGGTTAGGTTTTGCTCTTTCAGCTTGTCCATCTGTCTTGATAGATCCTGATTTTTCATGAATTGCTTAATGCTAACAATTTAAAAATGCAGCTATTGTAAATGAATACAGCAACAGGTGACAGTTTCTAAATGAAAGAAAACTAAGGTGCCTATTCAAATTTACATCATGATTTACTGTCAGGTAAATGAAATTCTTAAGATTTAGTTACCTAAGATGGCTAAGAGAGGTCCACTGACTATGGGAGATACTATAACAAAAAAATAAGGTATAAACAGGAGGTGGGGGACATGGAAAATAATTGAGAAAGGTCAACAACTTTTGTTGTTGTTTTGGTTTGGTTTTCTGATTTGTTTTGTTTCCCGAGAACCTATGGCAAAAAATATCTGAATGCAGAAAAAAACTTTGTTAGGTCAGTTGGCTTCTTCATGTGTGGTAAGAACTACTGTTATCATCTTGCAGCTGACACTAAAGACTGTAGTTAAATTAATATTGTAAATGTATATCAAGCAAGAATACCAGCTGGATCCTGAAGATATTTACTTATTTAGAAATGAAGTCCAGAGAAGCATGTAAGAACGCAAAAATTATGCTTGAGAAGAAATCATGTCAAAGTTGAACTGAAATTTTCCTAGTCAGGGCCTTCCTTTCTCATATGCCTCTTTCTTGGTTCCTGTTTGGATTAGGTTAGTGAACTCACAATGATTTATCTAGGAAAGGAGGAACCTACTGTGTTGAAAATAAGTCTTTTGCTTGCTACTTATTGCATTTTTTTTTTTTACTTTGGACAGCATTACCAACCAGAAAGACACTCATATTTTTCGTACTGATGGTGCAGGTTTTATACACTAGAGCGGTGTTTCATTAAGATTCCCAAATTACCCACTTGGAGATATTCTTATTTTTGTTTTGTTTTTCTTGTAGTATTGATGACATTTAACTGTAATTTTAAAACATATAGGTTTAACAAAAAACATAAATAACTCTAGGTACTTCATGTCTGAAGAAGCCAATGTTTGTACTAATAAGATAATAATTTTCTTTTACAGCTCTTACTAGACACATCACTACCTGGAATGGTTGTAACCTGGCAGCATCTGTGGTCGATCAGACACATAAAGTACTCTTGGATGTGACTCAAGAAAATCCTCTGACACTCCTTAAACATCTGAGACACAAAAATGTAAATGCAATCAGGACACATCCTGACCTCAGATAACTCAGTCAATTGAGCAACTCACAGACCTCAGCCCACAAACCTTGGTTTCAGCAGAACAATTCAGGCAGCACGTATATGAATACTGTCACAACCTCGTGAGTTTCAGTGATTACTTTCTAAACTTCATATCAGTTAAGTGGGTGAGTAATATATCACCAACTCTTTAAGATAAGTAAATTATGCATATCTTTGCAAAATCAAGTTCTATATTTGCATTGGTTATAGACCACAAGCAGGAAATGAAGGATGAAATAGGTTTAGAGGGTAATACTTCACCAGCTCTACATCAGTCAGCAAATATTACTTTCCACAACTTCCAAGACCTGTATTGTCCACACATTTGAAATCTTCACCCCCTCACTCATTGCTTCCACCAGTCTCACACATCATAAAGTAGGAACTGTTTTGTTCTTTATTTGGCATTTTATTTTTAGAGAGGGACCGGCAAAGCAAACAAGCAAGCAGCCTGCTGGGTTGGAGTTCCTAATGCCCAGCTGATGTGGCTGGAGTTCAGCGGCACTCTTCCCCAGGCAATCTGCAAAGCAGCGTCACACACAACAATGCTTTTTCCTGCACATCGAGACAAAAATGGACAGGAGGAAAGTGGACAGGCAGCTTCCCCGCACCCATGGGCCGGCAGGGAGCCCCTGGCCTGGGGCAGCAGCTGGGGTTGGGCGGGAAGAATCCCTCAGAGTTCGCAGTACAAGCAAAGCAGCACTCATCACTGACAAAAAGGAGCCCGCTATGAACTTCATGAACTTTCACTGCCAGGGAGAGCCTCCAAAGAGTTGAGGAGGAACGCAGCTCCCCCGAAGCCCCGCAGCCACAGAGAGGGGGCGGCCCGGAGCCGGGGGAGGCAGAGCAGAGCCCGGGCCTCAGAGGGCCGGCGGTGGAGCGGCCGGGCAGGGCGGGAAGGAGCAGGCAGGGCTCGGAGGAGGGCGGGAGGCCCGGGCCGTACGAGCGCAGCAGTGTCTACATCAGGCGGCGGCCATCGCGGGCTCGCCACCTCCGTGCGCCCCTCGGAGGACGGAGGGGTGGGGGCAGAGGAGGCGGAGGAAGCGGCGGCGGCGCCAGGAACAGGGAGGCGGCGGCGGCGGCGGCACGGTGAGGGAGGGAGGGAGGGAGCCGAAGCCGGGCCGGGCCCCGCAAGAGCAACAGCGACTCCAGCTCCTCCTCCTCCGCCTCGGTGAGTCCGCTCCGCCGCCTGGGGAGGCTGCTCGCCGCCCAGCCCTGATGCCGGCGCAGGCCGGGCCGCGCCGCCGAGGTGCCCGGAGAGAGGCCCGCACCGCGAGCGGGACACCGCGGCCTCCGCTGGGTGAGCGTCCCCGGGTCAGCGGGCGCCCTCCTTCCCCGCTCCTTCCCTCCTTCCTTTCCCCGGTGGCCGCCGATGGAGAGCCGGGGATGGGGACGTCGCGGTTCCCAGCTTGCCCGCATCCCTTCTACCGAGCCGCGGCCCCGGCCTCCTCTCCCTTTGTTTGCGCGGCGCCCCGAGCTCGCGGCGGAGCCAGGCCCTGCGGAGGCAGCGGGGCTGCGGCGCGGCCTGCATGGCGGGCGGGGAGCAGTAGGGCCGGGCCCCCGCCTGGCAAGACGGGCCGCCGCCGGGTTCCCCGCCGTCCTGCTCCCACCTTCCCCGGGCCGCTGTCCCAGAGCCCCTGCTGTTGCTCGGTGCCGTGACCGGCCGAATTAGGCTGCTTCCTTTCCCCGTCCTTCGGTCTTAGGTTTGCAGGGGGGCTGCTGCTGGGCTAGTCGCCAAGGGTGTCATTTTGTACTACTGCTGTCGGGTTGTGAAGGAGCTGCGGGGAAGGTGAAGCTGCAGATGTCATGTTATTGTTAGCTGAGGGCATACCGAGGGCTGCATAAGGGGTAAGGGAAGCATTGCTGGCCGCGACAGGCAGCACTTGAAAGCTTAAGACTTTTCTAAAAAATTCCCACAACAACAACAACAAAAACCCAAACAATGGGTAAGCAAACAGAAACTTTACTAGCTTTCGTTATTCTTCCAGCTGCCCTCTTCCATTCTCTTTCCCTAATGGTGTCACTTTGGTCAAAAATAACTGGTTCTGGCCTATGCCAACTTCATTGCCTAAGAAAGACCTTTCCAAAACAGCAGAGAATGCTGCTGTGATGTGAAATGTTTTCATTGTGCCTTTCTTTTTCCTTAATTCTTTCATTTTCCCAAATTTTTAGAACTGTGCTAATTTTCAGCACAGTGTTTTCCTGCAGAGAGGGTTACTCTGTAAAGGAGAAGGCATTAGCAGTAGAATATTCTTTGGACAGGGAAGGTGTCTCTTCTAGGTATTAAACTCTTCTCCCATTTGTGATGAGGTCTCAGTTCTTCTTTTCTGCCTGCCAGTAATGCTTACACCACATCCAACCTTTCAGTACACCTGTAGTTAAAAATGCCTGCTGCAGGCCTCCTGTCTTAGGGAGCTGCTTTCTATAGAAGTACTTGAGGAATAATCCTTCTGCATTTCTGCCATGGCTGGACGCTATTTTTGTTTTATGTCAATTAGCCCATCCTTGGATTGTAGAAAATATGTAAGCTTTGGCATAGTTACGAGATAAATTACTCTGGCTTGGCTGGAAGATGTAAACCACCGGAGAGTATTTAGGTATTTTTGGAGTCTTTCACAGCAAGAGAATGATTGTAGCTCATGGTTTTCTGTGTAACTTATGAAGGCAGATTTCAGCTTTTTTGAAGTACATACTTTAATGAAGAAGATTTTTAATGAAGTTCTCAATTTCTATACTGTATTTCTTGTTATGCGACGTCACACTAAGTTTGAAATGTAACTTAGAGCAGGCCCACCTGTTGTGCATGCTTAAATCATGCACCTATTCCCTGACTTTTGAGATTCAAATAGATGTTATTTATTTTTACTCCAGCAGTTAAGGTTCAATGTGAAATTAAACCTTAAAAGTATGAGCACTCACAGTATTATGTAGATATCTGCATTTGCTAACTCCCCCGGAGGCTTCCAACTGTAGAATAGTAGGGAAGAAGCACTACGTTGTTTCCCAAGCATTTGTGAGGTCTTCATGTTGCTAGTTATGTGCAACTGAGGGTTCTTGCAGCCTAAGTTACAATATAAGATGATCTTAAAAACTGACACAGTAAAACCTAAAAAATATACTGGCTTATACCATGCTGTTAATTTGTTTCTTCCTCAATTGTGAAGTGGGTCAGTCAGATACTTTGAATTAAGCCTAGAAAAGGATGTTGGACCCCACCGCTGTAGAGGTAGACTATGTTACTCTGCTTAGTGCTGTGGAGTGTGTGTGGGATCTTGGTAAAGAGTTCTTCTTGAGAAGCAAGTTAGCTTCTTTGTTTTTTATAAAAAATTCTACAGTGGTAGGGTAACTTGGGAATTGGTGTCTGAAAGACTAGTTTTAGTAGAGTTGCTTTGAACTGACTACATATTTGCTGCATCATTGCTGGCAAAACTGAGGCCATAGTTCAGGGTAATTCATTACGTGCCTTATTTGATGGTATTTTACTTCCTCTCTGGGCCTATGTAGTGCTGTTTCAGTAGTACAACGTGCTGCAGGTAGGTGAATGATAGCAAAGAAAATGGAATGGAGACCAATCTTTGCTGGTGTGTCTCAGCTTGTTGATAGGGCTTTAACGTGTGTTAGCAACAAAACAGAGAGGATGGCTCCTTTAGCAACAGAACAGAGAGGCTTGTGATGCTACAGGAAGGAAAATGTAATACAAATAGTATAAAAGTAAATACAACGTAACTTGTGAGTGCAAATACTAAAGTTTACTGAGTGAAATTGGATAGGGTAGGGACTGAAAAGCAGAGTAGAGTTCTTATGCAAATTGACTGTGTATTTCAGTAAAGTCTTAAGAGAAATACGGAACTTTGTTTCCTCTTTTCTATTATTATTATTTAAGAGAAATAGCAATATCTGGTAATATTCCTCATCCTTATACCTGTTCCAGAATCTAATTTCATTTCAGTTTAATATATGCTTATTTTCTGAAATTACATATAAGTCTTCAGAAGACAATAAATGTACTTGATGCAAAACTCCTAAGTTTTTATGAGACTTTGTTGTGAGGGGCTCCTATGGGCCCCGCTGTATTTGCAGTAGCCATAGGCAAGTGAAGTATCCTGCAGAAAGAAAAAAAAAATCTGAAAGTGTTCATTGACAATATCGGATGACAAAGTACATACAGTAGTAAGTTATTTAAAAAACAAGAGGACTGTGCTTGTAATAGAATAGTCATTCTCCATGTTTTAAAAGCAACTTCATTCCACTAAAATAAATATGCTTGTAATGTGACAGACTCTCAAGATAGATGATGCTCAGTAGATCTCTTCTGCTACTGTTATTTCTCTATTTTTCTCTGGAGATAGTTGGATTCAGAATCAAAGCATGTATGCTTGTGTTAAATGAATTTCTATGAATTTCTGTGTAAAGAATAATAAAACAAAGATGGCTCATCTACTTCAGACTCTCCTAGTAGTTAAAACCAAACCCACAAAAATACTGGACTTGAATTTTTGCCCTGAAAGAATATGTGGAGCTGACTGTATGTGAAATGTTGTCCAATACACTAAATATATAAAGTTGTGCAAACTTTGCTAGAGTATACATAGACTGATATTAAAAAGGCATCATAATACAGAATCTGATTTTGTCTGCTTACTGTCAGAATTAAGACTTTCAGCTGAGAGTTAAAAATTGAACTCTGATGTCTTAGATTTGTTTAAGTTACTTGAGGTTTTCTTCTTCTTCTTCTTCTTCTTCTTCTTCTTCTTCTTCTACCAGTTTTCATAATTTTCTGACTTTTCTGTCATGTATGAGCATGTAAGGAATAAGCATTTGCAGCTCCAGAAAGTTTCAGCAAGTTCTGAGGTGTATGGCTTTACAAATCTGACTACTGTTCTCTAGAGAATATAGTATAGATTCAAGAAGTCATCTTTTCTGTCATTTCTTTTTTTAATAGTGTTATTTGCCAGAATTTTTTATTTTTTTTTTTGGTTCTGGAAACACTGATATGAAATAGTGGCCCTTTTCTGTGCCCTTAGTCATTCACATAACACTTCGAACTCTCAGGAGCTCAGTTAGCTTCAAGGATGTAAGCTGCATATTATCTAAGGAGTTGTTCCTTGGTTGCTACATTGCCAAGAAAACCGTGCAAGTTAAATATAAATCTTCATTTGGTTAGCGAGGATGCAAGTACATTAGCTGTCTTGTTCTGCCTCTGACATTAAAATTCTATTGAAGGGCTATGGAAAATGATCTTCTTGCTTGCACAAAACCCCAACTTAAAGATGCTATGTGTAGGTATTTCTGTCCAGCTGCTGCTCTCCAAATATTGCTTCCTTTTGTGGATATGTAGGGCATGCAGAGCAGATGAGGTTTCTTGTCTTCTGATGAAACGTTCTTTTCTTTTGTAATTTGCCACGTACAGCAAGTTGGCAGCTTTAGAAAATCTTAGATTTGTAAGGTATGTGGGCTTTTTGTTATTAACACCAAATAATTCTACTGTAAACTGCTGTAAAACAGTTTTGGATGAGAGCCATTTTCTCTGGCAGTGAAGGTATAAATAGATGTTAGTGGGTATTTTTTGCTTTTTTTTTTTTTTTTTCA
>VXAB01008508.1:97765-181140 GCA_013399175.1 Odontophorus gujanensis
TTTTTTTTTTTTTTTTTTTTTTCAGGGTGGTCTCTAGGTAAAAAAAAAATAAACAGTGAAAATGAACCTATGAATATTGTTAGGTAAACTGCACAGATACATGTTATTTTTCTTAGCTTCCTGAAATAGTATATAATCAGCAGCTGTATTTGTCTCATTTAACTTGCGTGGTATGAAATACCAATCTGTGGGAGGAATTGTGTAAGGTTTTGATGGCCTGAGGTTAATAAGGGACACATAGCTAGCAGATAAATGGATGAATTTTAGCATTTGAGACCACAGAGGTAATACCTCTGTTCTTGTTCCTCAAGGATGTTCTGCATTACTGAAAACAGTACATAGACTGTTACTCTTGATGACGGAATTGTTGAAAATGAGATTCTAGTCAGGCTTGCTTTTACAGTGTGTGATCTTTGTTTTTCATGAGTAGTTTTATTCTTAATTAATCTTGACGTTCTGTGGTAAATGTGCTAAAACAGCAGTTTGTAGGAGTCTTGAGTAGGTGATTTTTTTTTTCCATCTCTAAAGCAGTCTGTATTCCTCAAATATGTTGAAAATAAATTAGTAAGCTATTCCAAATGTTTCTGAAGCATGCATGTTTGATCCCAAGATCTCTCTGAAACAGTGGTGAAGCTTGCTTTCCTTTTTGTCCATCTGACTTCGCCTTGGTAAGCGCTACAAGACTGGGCAGTTACAAGCTGTGGTATTAACTATGTTTCTGGCATTGATAATGGGCTTAATTCTCCTAGAATCCCTTACATGTTCTTTTGGTGATTAGGTATCAGATTAAAAGGTTTAATAACTGAAGTAAAGAAATACAGACCAGTGGCATCAGGTAAAGGGGTTTTGATTCCAGAAATTTGCCTTATAGTGTGAGATTTGTAGAAGCTGCATTCCAAAAACTGGATAGGCAGCTTTTTAGGATGACACTCTTCTTTCAGGCACTGGTGAGAACTCTGTGACTGAAGAATTCTCACTGGATTCGCTGAACAGAAGCTGTTTGTGCAAGCATATTGGTTTTGATGAAACTTGCACTGGGAAAAGCTTGCAGGCTGGAATTCTGGTCAGCCCAAGAAGGCTGATTCCAGAATAGTTGGTTTGTGCATTCAGAGGTAAAGTCTCTAGGCTGTGTCTCTGGATCTGTGTAAGTTGGGTGTTTAGTGGCTTTTTTTCCCTCTTCTTTTCACTGTTCTCTTTTCAGTGGAAAACAGGGGTAAAAAAAAAAAAAACAGTTCTGATCCAATGCATTTTCAAACTTTGACTTTTCTCCTCTTCTTGGCTTTAGAAAAGAAGAGACTATTTGGTTAGTAATAAATAATGTTGAGAAATAATTAGGCATTAGTCATAGGCCTTTGGCATAATTTTGGGCAAAAAATCTAGTTACTTGGGAAAATGCATGAAAATGTAAATATTCTTCAGTCCCTTGCTGAAGGGTTAAGAGTCTATACTGAACAATGGCATTTGTTGTAGTCCTATTTGAAATTTAATTCAGTGATGTTCAAGAGAACAAAATGAAGGGGAGTTGTGTCATTAGGGAATCAGAAGCCTCGCATATTGGAATGTGCTTCTTGGAATTTACATCATTTTAAATGGTTTGTCATTGAAAATTGTGTGAACATTGAAATGTACGTATCTATTTTCATTTTTTAATTGGGTTAACACATTTATTTTATTTATAGTGTATATAAGTTTAAGTCTATGCCAGAGAGAACAGGAGGAAAAAGCAGATTCTGTGCACATATATACGTCTCTCTCTCTCTCTCTCTCTTTTTTTTTTTTTTTTTCTCTCCATGCTTGAAATTTCAAGCTCAGCTAGCTTTTGCAGCACAACTCCTGTACTCCTGGCTCTGCAGAAATTTGACCTCATCCTGGAGATAGCTATCTTAAGGGCTTTGTGTTTGTATAAATTTCATGCAGCATGTTACTTCATATAGACAGTGAAAACTTCCTTTGATCCTGCGTATAAAAATTTATACAGTCGTGGCAATCCTTAGTTTAAGACTCCAATTCTTCTAGTGCAAGCTAAACATAATGTGCTGTGAGCTCTGCCATTGAGTTAAATGTCTGCTCACAATTTAATCTTTACTCGGCTGATACTCACTATTAAAATAATCAGCTTACTTACAACTGTGTGGAAAAATTCTTAAAAACAACAGTAACAGAACAAACCCCAGACACTAATGACAAAGAAACAAAAAAACCTCAATGCAACAACAATGAACCTGAAAGCTTTCCAGTTTGCATCAGTACAAAACAGTGTCTCTCTAAAAATTTTAACTAACACATTCTTTCTCCATTGGATGTGTGGTCTATAGCAGGATGTTTCTAACTGCAGATTATTGCAGTGCAGATTTGAAAGGGGCATGAAAAGAAGGAAAAAGAACCTGACCTTAATCATGAACAATTAAGAGTCTCTAGTCTGAGCCAAATTTGACCCAAAATGATAGAATTTGCATGTAGACTAAACTCTGTCAGAACTGGTGCAGTCTTGTAAAAAGCTTAGACTCTGGCAAATTGGGACTTCGTTTAAAAAAAAAGTTGCTAAGAAGTTTTTCTCATGCAGTAAAAATTCTGTTCCTATTTCAGTCAATGCACTAGTTGTGTAGTGTTAATGGATGTGTTTTTTTCCCACTTTCTGGACTGAAAAGGACTGTCAATTTAGAAAACCTATGTAATATTTTGCGTTCTTTTTTTTTTTTTAAGGGAAAGAAAATAATGAAATAATTTTATAACATTCGATGGAGATAACACTCTGTACAGGTGTGTTTACCTTGTGTATTTGACAGTACTTTGAAGACAGCCATTTCTACTGTTACCCTTATATGGCTAAGCTCTAAACCATAAAAAAGATAATTACTTTACTCTTTGTTCTTATTGGGCCTTCTGCCAGTGAAAATGGGAGGGAAAATATTTTAAATAAGCTGTGTTTTACATTCTCATTTTCCCAAATGCAGAGCTTGGATTACTGTCTGCCGAGGGTCCTAAGAATCTGGAAACGAAGTCAGGATGTTCTTTCTGGTCAACACATCCAGGCTTTGCTGCCAGAGTGTGTTCTGAGAGCAGCTGCTCGCTTACAGGAGATGCTCTATGAGGAGGAAGTTTTACTCTTGGACCTCAACCTAAGGATCTCTTGAAGTCCTCTCATCTTCTCTGCTTTGTTTCTTTCTGCTTGGCTTATCTGTAAATAAGACTTGATTTTTTTTCTTTTTTTTTTTTCATTAATTGAATCTGTGAGAGATTTGGTTATGGTATCAGATAGTGTTCAACATTCTGTGTATAGAATTGGTTAGACTTGGGGTTGAAAGCAATCCTAACTTAATGTTCTGTATGTATTTTAACACAGGTACCAGTTTAATTTTTAAGTCAGGAATACACAGTTAATAAAAGAATCATGACAGCTTAGAAGGATCATTTCCAAATGTCTCATTCCAAGGGATTACTTCTTTCATAAAATTTTAAAACTTTCTTGAACATAAGGCTTTAAAACTGTCTTAGTGTTGTCTAGCAACAGACAGGCTAGCTTATCAATCACAGAGAGCCCAAATAAAATGCTGGGGATACTAGAAACAGAATATATTGAAATGAGGGTTAGAATAAAAATAATTTGGAATCTTAACAGTGGAAAAGAGAACAGAATTATGAGCCTTCTTCCGTCTTGTTTGTACATGCAGTACTTTAAGGAACATGATGGTACATGATCTTTCTTCAGCTGCCTCCTATGAAAAATGTTCTGATTCTGAAGATTCTGGAAGTGTTTTCAGAATCTGCAGTGAAGCTTCATATATTGCTGTTGTATTACTCAAATATCAGTTTATCAAGGCACAACGTGAAGAATGTGATTAGGTATGTTACAATAATCTCAGCTTTTCATGTGCTTTGAGTTTTGAAACGAGTGAGAATTCCCCCCCTCCCCTCAAATGCCTCCAAGTTTGATTGTATTCAGAGCTTAATATGATTATTGGGTTAGTTAGAAGTGAAGATGTGGGCAATAGAGATTTTGTGTGCTTATTAAATATCATAAAACTATCAAATTTGATAATAAGCACTTAAGTAAGAGCAGATAATGTTTGGTTTTTTTTTTTTTTCAAACAAACAAATTCTTGGATTTATTATCAGATTAATTGTTGAAAGGCAGATTAAAATTTGAGTTGCTCACCCCACATTAGTGATTTTTTTTTCCACTTGCAGAATATGCCAAGTAAGCTGAGCCCAGCTGATCATTTTCCATGTAACATAGTTTTTAGAAAAAATACAATTAAAATAATTTTTTCCAACTTTTTGAAGTAATTTTCTTCTGTGTTGTACTAGCTTGTGATGTCTGCAGTTTGTAGGATGTTATTGGTGTTTATTAGTGCCTTTGTGCATAAAAATCTGATGGTTTTATTTAGTAGTAACGGAAAATGATATTCTTTCATCACCAATACAAGGTATGAGATCACTTGAAAGAAGTAATCATTTCTTTATTATGGAAAAAAACAAAACAAAACAACTGGATTTTCATCTTAAATCTATATTTTTAAACCAAAGTTCTTATTTAAACTTTTTGTAACACTAACTGCTAACGTTATGATTTGTATGTAACCAGGAAGATTGTGTAGGATACTTACGGAGTGCTGAATGTGTTCATGTTTCTGGGTTCAGTGGTTCTTTCAGCCTTAAAATCTAGATACCTAAAAGCATGATGAAGGTGAGTTTAAAAATCAGTTTGATAACTACTGAGTGTAGATAGAGAGGGAAAGAGAGAGACATAGTTATAACTTTGCTGGAAAAATGTTTTTGTATGCAAACATTTTCCTTGGATTACGTTTTCCCTTCTTTTCGGTACTGTCAGAGCCTCAAACAAATCAGTGTTATTCTCAGTTGAGTTGCATAGATGTTCCAGAATAGAAATGAGATGCAAACATAACTGTGTGGAAGACTGGGTTCTTTATACTTGATGTATTGTATGCTCTTTTGCCTTTAAAATGGATTCTGAAGTGAAGTATCTTGTTCATCTTCTTGATACTGTTCTTTATTGGGGACCATATTGTAGATGAATGTTAAGCTTAGGTTCTACAGAGCAACATTAGTTGCAAAATTAAATACAAATTTACCTTAAACCTCTCTTGTTGGCACATACACAGACTGACTTTCTGGCCCAGTTCATCTTGCATCTTAAACTTTCATCACAGTAGAATATCTTCAACAAGAGTAAGTGAGAATTTCCCTTCCATCATGTCTAGGACTGCTCTTCAGGTTGCTAGAATTTGTAGTATGATTTTTCCCATGGAGCAAAGTCCTTTTTTGATGTGTAGGGATCCTGAGAATGCTCGTCCACTTCTCATGATGTCCAGAAGTAGTATTTGTGTCCATATTTTATTCAACATGACTCTGTGAGTTGATGACAGGCAGTTTCATGTTTCAGAACATGCCTGAGGAGTGAGGAATAGCCATGAAGTAGGCACGGATACAGTTTTGCTCGGAGTACTGCTTTTGTAGTCAAAAATAAGGTGCAGGGCTGCTAACAAGGTTTTAATTTAAAACAACAGGAACATAAAAGTAACTCTGGTGTATGAGTGCTACCTTGATTAAGCAGCTCTGTGTGTGTGAAGGGGAGAGGCTTTTTGATGATGATCTTAAATATAAGGTCTTAGTTTTTGTGGGCACGTAGGGAACCTGACTCTTCTGTGCCCCGTATACTTGCAGTTCCTGTTGAGTTTTGGAGGAACTGCTTATGGTTAGGTACAGGAAAAAAAAAAAAAAAAGCAAAAAAACAACTTGGATGAAAATCAGATGCTTTAAATCTATTTTAGATAAGGCTGGTTGTAGTCTTGACCTTTGCAGTTTTGTCAAAATGTGCTTTGCTTTGAATTGTATTTTTGGAAAGCAGGCCACCAGCCTCAGATTAGTTGTGTCACAAGCAGAATGTGGTAGGAATTGTGAGAATACTGTCTCGCTGGAGATATCAGTTAGCAAAATCAGAGCTTGTTTCATGTCAAGCTTAAACTCTAGAGATGAATATTGTCGGCCTATTTGTCTGTCTGAATTTACTTTCTTTAAAAACTTCAAAATTCAACAGAATGGCAGAAAGTTGAATCATTACTAAATAGAGGACAATGATAGAAGGTATCTTGTAAGGTTGGGTATGTCAGAATGATGAAACCCAAAGTTCTTTGCTTGCTTATTCCTGTAGTCAGCAAATTCCTGAAAGGCAGTACAGGGTTTAGCTAATTGATCTCCTTAGTGGGTGAGAATTTGCTGCTGCAACCATGTGCTTGAGTCATGCTCATTTTGTTCTGTTGACATTACATACTTTCATGGAGATATGAGGGAGGTTTCAGTTTTAAATAGGTAGTTGTTCAAAATCCCCTAGAAGTCAAACTCTCCATTGCCTCAGATCACTCTACATCATGAGAATTCAGGTTTCAGAATTAAATTACCTTAATTTGTCCTATTGGTGCATAGACATTATTATTCAGCTTATGAATCCATCTAAAACAGTGGAAATTGAGCTCTCTGTGTTCTGGCTCATTAAGTGCAGAATGAAGCACTGAATGCTTATGCATTAACATTTAAGAGTCTGATATAGTGACAGCAAAAAAATCCTTAATTAAGCCAATAATTCTGTTTGTGAGCTCTGGAATTTGGTGTTTAATTAGTATGCTGTAAGTAAATTATAGGATCATACACTTCAAAGCTTGATGAAGAGTAGAATTGATGTAAACATTTTTGTTTTCTGTGTGAGGCAAGACAGAAAAGAATTGCACAGGCAACTTCTGGTTTTTCTCAACTTCTGGCTTTTCTTGAACTTTGAACCCTGATGAATTTTTTTAATATGTTTCCTATGTAAATAGCTCAGATAAAGGATATAAAACCATGTTTTACATTGTAGTGTTGTTTAAGAGGAAAAACAAAGGATTTTCCTTGCCATTAGAAGTTGTTTCAGAAGTTGTCTTTGATAGTTTTAGTGATATTTTTTAAAAATCTAGGGGAAAGTGAAATTGGCAGTGGAACTAGCAGATTGCAGAAAAAAACCTCAAATTTTGAATCAATAATGTTATATAGAAGACGTTTTCAATTCTTAATGTTCTTGCTTATGATTTCTCATTATAGTGATATAAAAAGTACTGCATTAGCCTTTCTTGTTTTGACTGTTACTCGGAAATAAAAACTACATCACATTAACAAATCACTTTTGCTTCTAATGAATATATATGATATCTTGATGTTCTGAGGTAAATATATATATATATATATAGTTTTGTGAATCATGTGGCTCTGTGAGGACTGGAACTATTTAATCCCAGCTTTCTCCCTGGTCCTGGATAAATTTTTCAACTCTAGAGGAAGTTTCTCCTGTTTAACCTTGGATTTTATTTTTCTAAGAATATATGAATTTTTGCAATGGTTGCTGTCTCAGTTGAGACTCCCTTTATGTGCTGAATTGATTAAAACTTTGTTTGGCAGTCCTGGAGGGAATGCAGTGCATACTAACAGAAAGAGCTTTGCTTGTTCAAGCTTTGTTTCTACAGAAAGTAAGGCAAAACCCAACTGTATTGGCTGAATGTAACTCTGAAGAGATTAGAATTGAGTAGGGAACTCAGTTTATTGAGTAGTACCTGTACTTTGTATGAGTTACTACATAACAGTCTTTTATCTAGTTGTCATTTTTTTCAAGAACTGAGAAATCTAGGCTTGTCTAGAAGTAATTTTTATTTAAATTCTGCTGATTCATTTTCATCTCAGGTACTTCATGTTTCACTTAATGTAATTCAGTCTTATACTGAATGGTAACATATACTTTGTTATGCTTGTTGCATTTCTGTTAATGATGTGTATTTGTAGTAAAACAATTGGTTATTATTTTGGAAAAAAGTGTTTAATCAATGAGTGAAAAATATATGAATTTCGCACACACAAAAATGAGATTTCTTTCACTTCACATGGCCAAAGAATTTAGAGAATAAAGCTGTTTCCATATATAGAATCTAAATTCTGTGTTGCTTCAGAATTTTCCACTGTGAAAAATTAAGGGACAACAGATTTAATATGCTTAAAAATTAAAGGGACAGATGTAGTAATGTGTGCAAGTCTGAAATTTATTAAGTCTTTGAGTTGTGTGGAAAATTAATGCTTTTACACGAGGCAAGTATTATGCTATATTGATATATTTTTTTAATGTGGTCTAGAGTAGAAGGTTAAGATCTTTGTGGTGCCTTGTGGTAAATACAATTTATTTGCTCCTCTGATAATAAAGTAAAGAAAATCTGAAAGCAGAAGTCAGTCCCTTACTTTCTTGTTTATTGCCTCTTCCTCCTCTGCGTGCTTTGAGATTTAAGAGAAACATATGAATGTTGTACAACACTGAACTTTATATATGAAAGATTTTTTCACTCCTCTTTTTAATCAAGGCCACCTTGTGTTCTCTTTCCCCTCAGACCATAAGTGGGTCGACTTAATCTTTCTATTTACGTAGAGGGTTAACTGCATCGTAAAGGACTGACGCATCTTAACTTAAATTGAGAGGATAGAGTGGTATCTTCTAAGGGAAAGAAAGCTTTTGTTATTGAAAATGGCACGTTAAAGGTGGTGAGAGTGGTAGCTGCAAAGATCTCGGAGAGCTGCCTACTTGGTCATGTGAATTTAGAGTGTTTCAGCCCCAGTCAGAAGCTAATCTCTCTGAGGTTAATTTGAAGCCACAGGTGCAGCCTTAATGAGTTTCAAGATCCAGGGCAAGAGTAGTAGGATCAAAAGTGGTGTAATATTGCTTTGCTGTTTGTGCGTGGATCTTTTAGATGAGCTGAAAATAAGAGTGGGAATCTTAAGTCAAAGGTCTTCATTTGTAGATAGGTCAATTAGTCTCCATCAATTTATTTTAAAAGCTTGTTTAAGCTTCTTTTGTTTCAACTTGTGCATGTATTAAATCTCTATGGAATAAGATTATTTTTTTTTAAGATGAAACTTAGAGTTTTAACAATGCTTCTTTTCCTACTAGTGGAGTTTATTAGATATCTAAATTTGGATTATTGCTTGAAGAAATATATGTTCTTACTCAACTTGTTTTAATTAATAGTAACTTGAGGTACTTTAACAAAGGGAATTTTTCTCTTTGATATTTAGAAAGTAACTTTACTACCTTGAAAGTATTTATGCAGGATATTTTTCTGTTTTTGTACTTTGTTGATGTTACATGAATGTTATCTGTAGCATTAAAGGTCAGTATACCTACATAAATTTCTTCTTTAATGTCAGATAAATACAAAATGAAGTGGGGAAATGAGCAATTTACAGCTTGAGGTATTAGTTTTACAAATATGTGCTACAAAGCCAATGGTCAGCTAGATAGTGTGCTTAAAATAACATTTCGTTTTAACTGTAACTTTTTAATGAATGTGACTGTGGAGTTTTCTTGTTTTTTTTTTGTTTTTTTTTTTGCTTAAGAAGAGCATAGTTATCATTGCCTGTCATACTTCTTGGTTGGTGCTATAGTGTACAAGAACCATTTCCTTCAGATTTCAAACTACAACTCATTTTCTTAGCAGCTGAAGTGAACAGACAACTGTGGTTATTATTACAAATTAGCAGCTCTTGACTTTGAAAGAAAAGTGTTAAAAATAGGTTTATACTGACAAGAAGTATGGTGAATTTGTGTGATGGTGGTGTTTCTGTTACCTTACTTGGAATTTCCTCCTGCCCCTTGTGTTTCTTACATTCTGAGTATTTTTGAGGATGGAGATGCTCATGTACATATGCTAACTGAGAGTTATGTTTCTGTATTGCTGTTTCAATATGTGTCTAGTGGTTTATGAAGTTGATTGCTGACGCAGGTTTGGTTTGAGAAGCTGAAAATCAATTTGATCATGTATGAAGGATAATTCACAATACCTGTTTTATGTCCTCACGAAAATAGCTGTGAGCATCAGGCCCTTTTCAGCAGGTTTTGTTTGTATTTTAGAAGTTCTCTACAGTGACAATATTTCTACAAGAAGAGAAACACCTTCCTGAAGTAGCCCAATATGAAAAAGATGAACTTTTAAAGGAAAATCACCATTAACGCAAGCCAACATGAAATGAAAGTATCCAGCTCTTGCATATCTCAGTGTTTTCATTCCTTCTTTGAGAGGGACTCAAAGACTTTCTCAGAATAATGTCATTTGTCATTTATATTAAAAGAATGGCCAGGTTAATGCTGACCACGGAATCACTTTGAGAGAATATTCTGGTTGATTTTTTCTTTCTTTCTCATACATGCTTTAAATGGTCAGATTGTGTTTCTAAAATTACTTCTGGAATGTATCAGGGTTCAAAAGGAAGCTATGTTAAAATTTTCTAGTGCCTGCATTCATGTGATGGGATAGGTTATGTTGTTTTCAACACATTCTAGGATTAAAGCATGTGTTTATACTTCTCCATGAAAAAAAGCATGGAATTACATTTTTTACTGATTGCCCTTCCCCTTTTTTAGTTTTTGTTGTTTTCATTTCAGACACTATTTTTGCTCTCAAATAAGTAGACACGGAATCAGTTCATGGTCCAAAATATTAAGTTATTGTAAACTGGACACTGGCTACTACAGGTAACTTGACACAAGTCTTTAGCAAATTTGTTTGAAAACTTACTCCTTTTTACAAAACATGTTATTGGTCCTTATAAGCTAAATGAGAAGCTGGTTTGTAGAGCATTGTAGTCTTGCAACTCTTCTCTGACTCCTCACATAGCTGTTCTAATGTTTAAGACAACTGTGTAAACAATTCAGATAAGCATAAAGTCTTCCTTGTTACCAAGCTAAAGATATCAGCATACCTTACAACTGAGAAGTGTTATGGTATATGTACCTTCTCTCAGGAAGAAGTGGGATGGAGTCCCACTTGAAATTCTTGTATATCATCCTGCGGTAAATCTAACCTTTGCTTATGAAACTAAATGTAATTTTTGCTGACAGACAGCTTGGTGCAGGCTGGTAAAATAACGAGATGAAAATTGAGCCTGACTGAGCATTATTCTCATTCTTAGTCTGCTTCTGCATGAAAGAGAAAGGGAAAGATTTATGTGTGCTTGATGGATATGATTTCCAACAGAGAAAGCACAACTGCTATGCAGGACAGGTTTCTTTTGTAACTTCTCTCATTTGATTCAGCAGAAATGTTTCACTTTTTCTCTCTGTTGATTTGGCATGAATGTGTTTGCTCTGTTATTTTTGCTTCCTCATTTTCCCTTCACTGTTCATCAGGGTCTGAAAGCCAGTATAGGATTTTATTTTTCCCCAAGTTTTCTCAACATGCTTGAAATTCTTTTTTAGCAGTATACTGTGTTATCAAATGTCCACTTAAAAGAAATAATGGAAAATAGTTCCTGTCCCACTCTTAGCAAGAGTATAAGAAAGTATAGTGTGCTTTGTTCTGTGTTCTGGTGTTGATTCCCACCTGTTGGTGAGAGTTTTAGCGGGAATGAATGGGATGGCTGCTTTTGTAGGGTCACCCACTTGCCTCCCCAGGGGTCACTTCTATCACAGCAGTGCTGATCTAATGATACCCAACTGATCTTGAGCTGATAATTTCTGCCTTGTGACCTTATGTTAGCTAGCTCTGATTTCAACTTAAAATACCAGGTGATTGTGGCTGTGGTAGCTCAGGACCAGACACGAAGCCCAGTCCATCCTTGTATGAAGGTGATGGAGCTTTGGATAAAGATGTTTAATGTTAGAAACTGGCCTTGGCTATTGTAGTTATGCAATTATTGTAGTTACAGAACTGTATATACACAGATGAACTGTAATACAAATATGCCATTTAACACTCCTCAGTAACTCCCCATAGGAAAACTACCAATCAGATAGAAATATTCTGTCCTGCAACCAAATATGGAAAAGAAGAACAGGACTTACTGCAAGCAGGCATGGATTAATAAAGAAGTCCAGATCTCCAGATCAAGAAACATCCTTTTCCAACAGAAACTAGCAGTCAGGGTAAATGGTTCTGTTACTGGTTTTGCACGAAGTTAATTCTAAGGATGGATAGTGGTGAAGAAAAATCTCTGTTGATTTCTTTTTCCTTATTACTTTGCCCCACTTTTCTGCTTATTATCTAAGGCATACCTTGCTTATTCTTTGATAAAGTTTGGGGTTTCTATGCATAATACCTATTCAACTATATCGGGCTTTAGAGAAGCAGACATAAATTTCCTCAGCTGTTCATATCTTAGGAGGTAGATGTTTGTCAAGGATTTATGGGCCAGTTTGGCCTGGTTCTGTAACTAATGGGGCTGGGGAGCCGCAGATTCACGCCCTGGGGAAGGAGGAGAAGGGAGAGGGTAGGGAGATGGGCCTGTAGACAAAACAGCAGCAACAATCTGAGGAGGAAAACTGATTTACTAAATAAGATATTGGAATGCAAAATCACACAATATAATACAATATAATTGAAATTAAAGCTAACAAATCAAATAAAATGAGAGTGTCCAAAAATGAAGGCCGTATTCTAAAGCTGAAGGCAAGATGGCTAGGTAGCTCCCACTGTGGACAATGCAGCAAAAAGAGGCAGTCTCAGGACTTGTGTGCAGTTTTGTCTTTGCGAGTGGAAAATGGAAACGCAAAGTCCTCTGGGGTATGTAGTTCTTCTTCTCTTCTGAGAAGCAGGTACCTGGAAATTCTGCAGTCCATGGAACTGGAGCATTAATTCTTTTAACTTACAGTGCTTTACATGATGTTATGATGTGGAGTACCAATA
This sequence comes from Odontophorus gujanensis, assembly GCA_013399175.1. Classification (NCBI taxonomy): domain Eukaryota; kingdom Metazoa; phylum Chordata; class Aves; order Galliformes; family Odontophoridae; genus Odontophorus; species Odontophorus gujanensis. The sequence goes on from VXAB01008508.1 coordinate 110,470, forward strand.
ACAAAAATCATAAAACCATGGCAATATTTAAACTGGTGGTCTATAGAATCTACAGTCTGTTCAAGTCTCCGACTTCTTAACTTAAAAATAGGGGGTGTTAAGTATTTCTGCGCGGTTATAAGAGTAGGAAGCAGTTCGGATGAACTTTTATCTGTTCTTTACCTTTTTCTATTCTATATGAGAATGTGTATCTGAGTTTATTTGTACTCAGAAAAAAGCAGGTATTCAAGAGAGGATGAGATAGACTTCCATAAAATTCTTATTTCTTTTAAACGTGTTCATCCATTACCAACCAAGTTACTACGAAAACTATTTGTTTTGTTGTGTTCAAGGTAGTTTCAACATAGGAGTGTGTAGTGGAATTTAGATGAATTCATTTTAAGACTTCTTTTTAAAGAGTAATATGATGTAGGAGTTTACTTGAAGATCAGGAAAGAGATAAACTTTACCATCACTATATGCTAGTAGCAAGTCCGGTCAGAAAGCTGGCACAGTGTATTTAATAAAATGTTCTGTAAGAAAATGATGGTGTCTGAAATAGATATTTAGTCTCTCTTTGATTTCAGTGGATATAATATATGTAATTTCTGTGACCACAACTACGAGGAAATGGAGGAATATATTTTGAATCAATGTTTTCTGTTATGTTCTGGTGTGAAGGTATAGCTTCCAATGAAACAAAAACTTCATTATTAAAATAAAAAGAATGGGAACATATGTGCAGAACTACTTCCTGGTAATTTAAGTCAGTAGGTTTAGGAATGCTGAAATATATATAGATATTTGTGAATTTACAAACTACTTCTCTCGTAATCTGTGTTTCCTTAAGATGCTGTTGTTGAGATGCCTTGTCAAGTAATGGATGGGTATATTCTAGGAAGAGTTTGGGGACAGTAGCAGAATGACGCTTCATACTTCTGCAGGTAATTATACTGGGTTTTATTCTCTTACTGTAATGAAAATCTGGTATTTGTCACACCCCAGGAATGCAGAAACTTCTTGTTTTGTTTAAAGATATTTTTGTATGAATATAAAATAATTGTTAAAAATGTAATGAATGTGAAGTACATTACTTGGTTCGTGTGGTGTGATTCCAAAGAAACACATTATAGTACAACATTTGCAGTTTATTCTATCATTTGCATTTTCTTCATAAGCTGAATGCTCTTCTGTGTAATAGCAAAACTAGAATTAACAAATCTGTAGTACTGCATTGGAAGCTGGAAGTCCTAGATATTTTCAAACGTGAATTTTTGTGTGAAGTCCTTCGAAAATGTTAAGTTTAATCAGAATTCAGACAGTACAAAATATTTAAAGTCATAGAACTGCAGGATAATTCAGTTTGGGAGAAATCTCAGGACATCCTAAGTCCAGCATCCTCTTAGCTGTGAGATCAGACAAGGTTTTTTTAGAGTTTATGTAGTTGGCTCTTGGAAACCTGCAAAAACAGGTATTACTCCACTCTGGGGGATGTGTTCTCAAAGTGGAAAAGCTTTTCTTTTTGCAAAATCAGAGCTTATAAATCACCAGATATGTATTTTTCATGATTGTTCCTCCCTGTCTATGTTATTCTCTTCAGTGTAGCTCCATGCACAGTTGTGCCAAATGTTCTAAAGCAAGATGCGCATAACTGAAATTTGTAAATGATGCTTTTCTTACTGTGATTCTGCATAAATATTGCATCTATTCTAATTGATCTCCAGACTTTTCAGAGGAAAATAATGAATGAAGTTAAGTGCTATTCTGTTTCACTTTACAGAAATAAATGAGCAGATTAATATTACTTTTAGGAAAGTTTAAGCTATCTGAAACACTATTGAGTAGTAGTACCATAGAATATTTAGTGATGCTATTTTTATTAAAACCTCACAATTCTTTACATAGTCACAAATTGCATTGTGCTGTATATTTGTAGTATGATTGTTTTTGCCCCAGCCCTGAAAAGTTAATGCTATTTTATTTTGGTAGTAGTATGTTCTGGCAGCATTTTTTATGATATTTGTCTCAGGAAATGAGCATACTAACCTGGAAGTGTGAAGTAGATAGGAAATGATAAAGGCTATATAAATGGTCACTTTTGTTGTTCTGCTTTTAAATACAATGCATTGACATAAGTATTTGACTGTACGTCATTGCAAACATTTGGTAGCATCTAACAAGATTTCAAACACTGCTACTTTTAGCCTTCATTATTTTTCATACATTTAGTTCCAGTGTAATATGTGAGCACGTGAATGACTCTTCAGATAAGCAACCTGTAAGGCTTTAGCTTTATGCCGGCTCATTAATAGTTCATGTTTTGACTAGTATGTTGGTTTTTTTTTTTCACCTCAATATGAGACATACAAATTTAACTTGATTATTTTTAACAGCATAAAGTGGATCATAGTATTTAATGGATGGTAATCTAATAGTCCTGATACTTTCTGTCAGGATGCGTATGTTTTATCAATTTGCATGATTTTAACGATTTGGAAATGAGCTTGATTTGAAAGTTGATAAGCCAAAATTGCATTCTGACTGTTTAATCTGTGTTAACTTTTCTTTTTCTGGGTCTGATTAATCTTCTGCTTTCAGTCACAGTGTTTGAGTATTTCTGCTTACAGTAACTAAGCTTTTGAGTGCATTAATGTGCTTCAGAGTGTATTCATAGTTATAAATACCTGCCAGAAAAATTTCCAGTGGTGTTCCTAGTTAGACTTCTTAAATGCACAGTACAGCAGATGGCACTGGAAGACCACATCTGTGGAAGACTTCAGTGATGCTATAATTTTTAGAAAATACTAGTGAAGCTGTTGCAATGCTGAGAGTTGTGATGAAATTCAACAGCTCATTTCAGTGTATTCCAAGAAGGAATGCATGCTGAGCTCTTCTGTTTCAACTTCTGTAGATGCAGACAGTGAAAAAATTTGTGCTTTTGAGTATGTGAGCCTATCTCATATTGAAGACTGCTTAAACATATTACTATGTAATGCAGAATTACAACTTCGCTTTTTTTTAAAAATACTTATGAAGAATATCTGGATCAGTTGGGGTATTTGAGTTCATGATAATTTTGCTTTTTCTATCTTGGATTAAAAAAAACCCAAGCATTTAAGATGTTATAATGTACCATGATTTCCATTTAGATAAGACTTGTTTAGAGTCTTTCTCTGATTGATTGGTGTGCTCAATTTGCTTCAGAGAGTTTTGGCCAGGACTGTCATTCACTGGATTTCATCTTTTCCTGGATTAATGGGCTGGACTTCTGAATATATATATATATATATACACTGTGTCTGTGATTTATATTTACACTACAAGTCCTTATAATTTCTTTATGTGAAATATCACAAGTATAGAAAGAGAGTTTCAGGAGTTTCAGTAGTCATGCATTTTGCTCGATTAAAAATATTGGCTGTTAATGTAGACTGATAAGCATAGAACATGCTTTGTTCAAGCATACTCAGTAGTCATTCTCAGCGTATAACATTTTCATTTCTGTATAAATGCTTCCACAGAGATTTATCTGTTGAGATTATTTGAGATATTAGATTTCTATTTATAAAAGCAGAACATGTCTTTGAAGTAGTGTGATGCAGATGGTGAGGAACTGAAGGTTAGGATACAAATCCATGTAAATCAAGCTTCAGTATTTCTGCTGAAATTTTTTTTATGAGAAAAATATTCTGTTTGTGAGAAGAAGTTCAGAATCCTTAGATTCCTTTCACTGTCTTTTAGTTAGTTTTTATATGATTCTTTAGCATTTGTTTTCTTGAAGTCTGCAAAAGTTGCTCTCTTTCTTTCAACTGGCAATGTGTCTCTCTCTCTGTCTGTGTGTCTATCTGTCTATCTATTTTAAGATTCTTGATCTCCTTCAGTTTGCCGTACTTAGCCCAGGGCCAAGTTTGCTGCTGCAGTTTGCTGCTAGCATGCTGTGTAATTTTATGCTTGTGGAATAATGATTGCTACTAAAAGTATTCTGTACTTTCAAGGTAGAAACAACTTCCCAATCTCTTCTATTTCCCATGTTGTTCTCACCTCTCTTCAGGGCTGATTTCTTTGACTGGTTTAGCCAGTGTTGAAGAAAAACAAGCTGAAAAATCAAGCTCATGGGCATGTGTTTGTATGTGTACACATGACTATAGAAAATGCCAGGCGGAACAGTTGCCTGGGACTTGAGAAGATGTGTCCACTTAATCTTGGCAGAAGTACTATGCAGCAGTAGTAGTACTAGGCAGTGAAAGCCTGTGAATTGACCTCATTTCTGGCTAACAGTTTGGAAATAATATTTCTCTCACAGAGACTTGGGAAAACACTTCCATTATTTTCTCTTGATAGATGTTATTTTGCAATTAAATTATCTCTGTTTTCACTGACTTGAATTAATTTTCCTATATTTATGCAATTACTTGAGATTTGCTCTACTATCCTGTATAAAAAACAAAAAACAAGAAAGAATGACCGGGACTAATCACGCTTTAACCTGTATTTAGGACCCTTGTTGGGTGGTATATCTTGCTTCATTTTATGTTCTGCAGTTATTTTTGTAGGGAAATTATACATGCCTTCTGAAATATAGTGATGTTTTTTCACTGTTTTATATATGTGCATTAAATATATGTGCGTGTGACATGTGTATTTAAAAATAGCATGATACAAACAGAATAAAGTTGTGAAAATCAAGGCACCAGTAGCAGATTCACTTTTTGACCTTCACTGAGAGAGAGAGTCAGCTCTCTCTCTATCCTTTTATTTCATGTCTTTTACTTAAGTACTACGATTTCTGTTTTGTTTGGAGGAAAAACAAAACAAAAAACAACAACAAAAAAAGCACCTTTATGGATAATTTTTAAAATATTTCTTTTGTGAAGTTGATTGTTTTTTATTTGCTTCCAGGAGATGGCTCTTGAAGTTAAATGAGGCTGGATAAAACACATAAATGAAGCAGAAGCTACTCTGCATGCGTTAGGGCTATATCACCACAAGCACTGCTGATCAGCCAGACTTGGTAACTTGTCATAATGAAGAAAATTAGTCTCAAAACAATTCGCAAGTCCTTTAACTTAAATAAAAGTAAAGATGAAAGTGACTTTGTAGTGGTTCAACAACCATCGCTAAGTGAATTTGGAAAAGATGACTCCCTGTTTGGCAGCTGCTATGGCAAAGATTTGGCTAGCTGTGAAGTCAATAGTGAAGATGAAAAAGGAGGCAAAAATAGATCAAAAAGTGAAAGCTTAATGGGTACGTTAAAAAGGAGGCTTTCAGCAAAACAAAAACAAAAAGGCAAAGGCAGCACACCATCTGTAAGTTCTGCAGATGATGACACCTTTTCTTCATCATCTGCTCCAATAACTTTCAAAGATGTGCGAGCTCAAAGACCTCTGAGATCCACTTCTCTCCGTAATCATCATTACAGTCCAACTCCGTGGCCCCTTCGACCTACGAATTCAGAAGAGACTTGCATAAAAATGGAAGTGAAAGTCAAGGCTTTGGTCCATTCCTCTAACCCAAGCCCAGCACTGAATGGCGTTCGAAAGGACTTCCATGACTTGCAGTCAGATAACGTGTTCCAGGAACAAAACAATGCATTAAAAAATACGGAATCTCAGAATGGGGACTTGCATCTTCATCTTGATGAACATGTGCCTGTAGTTATTGGATTAATGCCTCAGGACTACATTCAGTATACTGTGCCTTTAGATGAGGGAATGTATCCTTTGGAAGGATCACGTAGTTACTGTCTGGATAGTTCCTCACCCATGGAAGTTTCAACTGTTTCTTCTCAAGTGGGGGGGAATGTTTTCCATGAAGAGGAGAGTCAAGTGGATCAGGATGTAGTAGTTGCACCAGATATCTTTGTGGACCAGGCGGTGAATGGTTTGTTGATTGGTACCACAGGAGTCGTGTTGCAAAGTCCAAGAGTTAATCACATGTCAGATGTCCCTCCACTTTCACCTTTGCTACCTCCAATGCAGAATAATCAAATCCAAAGGAACTTTAATGGATTGAACGGCACAGATGCCCATGTGGCTGAAAGTATGCGCTGCCATTTGAATTTTGATCCTAACACGGCCCCTGGAGTTGGAAGAGTTTATGATTCTGTACAGAACAGTGGTCCTATGGTTGTGACAAGTCTCACAGAAGAGCTGAAAAAACTTGCAAAACAAGGATGGTACTGGGGCCCCATTACACGCTGGGAGGCGGAGGGAAAATTAGCGAATGTGCCTGATGGCTCGTTTCTCGTTCGAGATAGTTCTGATGATCGTTACCTTTTAAGTTTGAGTTTTCGTTCCCATGGAAAAACACTTCACACTAGAATTGAACATTCAAATGGTAGGTTTAGCTTTTATGAACAACCAGATGTGGAGGGGCATACGTCTATAGTTGATCTAATTGAACATTCAATCAGGGACTCTGAAAATGGAGCTTTCTGCTACTCAAGATCCCGATTGCCTGGATCTGCAACTTACCCAGTGAGACTAACAAATCCAGTATCTCGGTTTATGCAGGTGCGTTCTTTACAATACCTGTGTCGTTTTGTAATACGTCAGTACACCAGAATAGACCTGATTCAGAAACTGCCTTTGCCAAACAAAATGAAGGATTATTTACAAGAAAAGCACTACTGAAAGCTTATGGGAATCTTGCATCTTGCACTTTGGGAACAACAACAACAAAAAGAGATTGAATTACAGTTTACAGACTTTCATTATTATCAAAATCTTTTGCTGCCATAACAATATTTCATTTTTGTGTGTAAAAGAAAGGTAATGCATTTGGATTTATGTTTGTTTTCGGGGGTTTTGTGTATTTTGGGGGGCTTTTTTTTTCTTTTTTTTTTTTTTGTAAAGAATGATCTCAAGTTTATTTTTAGAAGTGTGAAATAGCTATCTTTCATCAATGTGCAGATTAATCACAATGTGAATGATCAAATTCTCCTTAATTTCCCCCAAGTCCTTTGCTGCTATCCACTGTGATTTTTATGCATTGAAAGCACATTTCATGTGTATTCAACCATAAGTAAAAGTCAAATGAAACTTGTTCAATGGATTTTTATTCCTTTAAAATGGCCCGTTTGAAAAAGATGATCATGGTTAAAAACATTGGTATTCTAAATTAAGGAATTTACATCTATGTTAAAAATGATTTCTTAGTTTCCTAATTAAAAATTCCTATAGAGATATGCTATGATGTGGAACTTAACAGAGCTGTGTGATAAAGACATGCTTATGCAGCAGATATCTTAAAAATTAACAAAAAAACCAAACCCAATAAAGAACAAAACACCTTTCTCATAAGCCTTGTATTGTCTGTACACTACTTTGTGTTTGAGAAAGTTGGTTAAGCTTTTGTATTGTCTTAGTATTTTGTTCTTCTAAAAATGGCCTTTGAGAGAAGAAGTCTGTGAAAGTCAATTCATCATACCTATGCGGAAGTTGCAGTATCAGGATAACATCAAGTATCTTTAAATGCCATCAGTTAAATGAGCAAACTCCTACCAGGTCCCCTCCTTCTGTTGTTTACACTCTTACCTCCCTTTGGGCAAAAAGAAGCCCTGAAATTATAGGAAGACTCCAGGAAAAGCTTTCATTGAAATACAAATTCATAAGCCATTTCAGGGATTGGATAAAACTTCTAGCAAGAGGGTTTCTACAATATTTATTGAAAATACCAGAAGTTCCAGCATTTTCCATTTTTTCTGTATTTTTCACTTCTGAAATGCAGTATGCTAATGTTATTTGGATCATTTATTCCACTTTTTTATATATATATATTCTTTGAGGAGGAAAAATAGGACTAATAATATTTTGGATGGAAGCTGCTTAAAATGAATCTCTAAAGCTCTATTCTCAGGCCCTGATACTATGGGGAGGAGAGATTTGAATATATATTGACCACAGAAAATATTTCAGTTAACTGTCGTGAAATATATTTTGACATATGAAATACTGAATCAATTAAGTAAATGTTCATGATATCTATCAAAGATTCTGGCATTTGAAAAGCTTATAGTTATTCTGACATTCTATAGGGAAAAAAGGCTTTCAGTTGGGAGTACAGGTTCTACAATTTATTAATTCATTCATGCCATGTTAATCCATGGCATTTGTTTCTTTCTTTTTTTTTTTTAATTTTCCTTCCCCTTCTTCCCCATGAAGAAATCTTCTATCCCATTTATGTTAAAGGGATCATGGCTAACTGACTTGAGAGGGACGCTCGCTCTGCCACCCTCTGTCCCTTGATTTTACTATTTTAGAATGTCATCTTCCCCATCTCTGGTAGGAGTTGCTGGTCAGTGAACATCAGCATAGAAAGGGCTGTTTATCTTTGATACAGCTTTCTTGTTTCGGTCATTTTCTTCTTCTTGTTTTAACTAGCCTTTTGTCCCCTGAAATGAGTCTTTAGTAATGAATACACTATTGCTGCAAGGTGGTGTAATAGCACTACATCTTGGGTTGCCTGAATTGATAGACAAAATTTATATTTTTTTAATTTATTTTTTGACCATAATGTTTAACAAAAAAGTAAAAAAAAAAAAGAAAAACAAAGGTAGATAAAGGCTGCCTTTGCTTTTAAGGGAGCGAGAGTGAGGATTTCTTCTTTAGTCTGATAAAAGATTTAAATTAAAAAAAAATAAATAAAATCAGAGCTGTCTATATACATAATTTTTTTCTGCCATTGAGATACATGTATGCAAGTGTGAATTCTGTTTTCTTTTTTTCCTCTACTGACATCCCCCCAACCCTAACCCCCTTGAATCGGAATCACTAACTTGATGTAAAAAAAAGGCACAATAACATATTGTATGGTACAGTGTTCTGATTCTGTCTGTGAGGAGGAAAAAGAAAATCATTTATATAGATTTCAGATGCATACATCTTGGAAAAAAACCTCTGGCATTTACTTCACTTTAAAAATTCTTTCCCTGTGTGAGCTGGAGGGCCTATGCATTCTACAGAATCTTTGAAAGATTATAGTATAATAAATATTTTCTTTGCCATTTAATGCCACTGTTGAATGCATTAAAGTTATACTATGCCACATGCATTAATTTAACAGTTACTAGATCGAAATCAAAACATTTGAAGCTATTATATCCCAGTCTTATTGCTGAATTGAAAAATATGGAAGAACACGTGCCCATGCCTTTTCAAATGTATTTGTTCACTCGTACAGGTCAGTGCTTTCTGAAACTGTATTTCAGTTGTCCAGTTCTTGAATGACTTCTCTTGTTATATTCTTTGTTCTACCAGGTCAACTTTTTGTTGTCATTTTCCCCCTCCTATAAAACTTCCACAAAAGGAACTGTTGAAAGTAGTGGAGGCCTCGGATATGGGGGCCACATAGCACTTTGTTTCTTGACAAAAATGGTGGTGATGTTTCTATTGAGGTAGAAATACTTTAAATCAGTAGTACATAAACAAACAAAACAAAACAAAAAACCCGAAATGTATTTTTACAGGTTTTGTTATTCAGAATTTCTCGGCATGTTTTATGCTAAGGTAATTAACCAGGTTAAAGAACCCAGAAAAAAACCACTTTGAAAACCTTAAGGGTACTTACAGCTTCATATGATAAATATTAATACAGAAAAAACACAGTGACATTTAATTATGAGACAATTTAAAATATTCAGAATAACCGCAGAAATTCTATTGATGTCTTCTTCATTATAATTTAGAGCAACAATGTGTCCTTGCAAACAAAAAGGAAAGTAATTGAAGTTATTATGAGAACCTTTAAAATCGCTACACTAAGAAAAAGTTAACTGACTGTGATCTTCGTAGAGTAGTAAAGTATTTATTCAGCACTACAGTTTAAGGGTTCAAAAGGTAGGCCTTTTATGCAACGGAACTGTGGAACAGTGTTTTTCAAAATGAAACTTTGAAATAAAACCCCTCTTTTGAGCATATGAAATGGCTGAAGTTATTGGTAACATCTGTGTTTTGCTGATTAGAAGAGTAAAACGATAACTTTTGTTTAAACATAAAATTTGCACAATTTTTTTTTGTTTTAAATTTATGATCAGTGTTATAAACAACTGAAAGTGATTTGTGTTCTTTTATCATTTTGAAGGATATTAGCACTTATCCTGCTTTTGACATAGTGAATGCCATCTTTTGATGAAAATGTTTTTTCTGCCAGAAGAATCAGAAATACAATTATTAATTAAACTCTTCGTTCACCAATGAGCTGACTTCACATTTTGTTAAAACCAGTTTCTTTCTAAGAGTATTAGGTGCTGGGCTAAGTGAAATCTGTGCAGTTTTCTTGTGATGCATTTCATCTATGTGAATACTGGAATTATAAATCTAAAATGTCATACCAGCAATATATGGGCTATGATTCTGTTGAGGAAATATTTCTCTGTTACTGTATTTTCAATTTCTGAGCTAAGCTATGGATGAATTTCATTTATTTCAATCTTTTTATGACTGCAAAGAATAAAAATTAGAAACATTCTTTATAAATACAAAATGGACAACGTGGTAGTTCATAATATGGCATTGATGTGTCTGGAAACTCCTAAATTCTACAAAGATAATGAAAAATTCTTAAAGATTTTTCTATGACTTTATGTTGGGTTAAAGAATTTTTATAGTGATGATGGAGTGCCATGAAGTTAATACTTGCAATCCAGATTGCTGTAGTTTACACTTTTCTCTGTTTCAGACCTGGTGTGCACTATTTGTACTAAGCACGCCACAGAGTGAATTATCCAAAGTCCATTGATTTTAATGTGTTTTGGTTTGTAAACAAAATTACAGTAATTTCTTGCACATTTTGGAGAAATAATTGTATAAGGATTTATGTATCTGCTTCTGGATACAGTGTGTAAATAAAAATTTCATTCACAAGAAGATTTGTGTAGTGTTCTATACCCAAATGAAGTTCTGAAGCAAACAAACGAAAAAAACACCTGACAGACTTTGTAGAATTCGAGCATTTGACTTAAAAATCTAGATTCTATAGATTATAACTGTTCCATATGTTCTTATTACCACTGCCAATAGACTTTTCAAAATAAAGTATTTCTGTATGCAAATTCTATTCATACCTAGCTTATATTATATGTGGTTTTTTTTTTCTTTTTTTTCCTGAAAAAAAGAAAGGCAAAAAGAGTAGAGTTTGTTACAGAAGTCTTCCTTTCCTCTAGATGTACCCAGATAGGAAAGAGTTCTTATTTATTTCCAAAATATAAAGTAATATGTGGTGTTGATTTTTCAGATGTTCACTTAATACTTTCCTAGATTTTGTTTTTGAATGTGAGTGACATTTTAAACGCTGGAAAATCATACAAGTAAACCGGAAGGTAAGGAATTTGTGTGCCTTGAAAGACATGCCTAGTTCATGTTTTGGTCTATTTGCGGCTTATGTAAATTTAATTATACTCTCAAATTCAAGAAAGCACTTGCTCCTCAGGGTCTAGTTATAAAAGTGTTTTTAAAACAAACAAAAATACCTTGATCGTTAATAATAAATGTTTGTATTGTCAGTTATTGTCTACAGCTGATACGTTCTTTCTTGTGCATTCTGTAACTTAGGTCCTAAACCAAAATCCAGAGACAACTCATAGTATTTGCTGCCTAAGAAGAAACTACCTTCTCCTTCCTACTGGGGTTAATGTTGTTACAGGTTTGGTATGATGTGTGTTACTCCCCATCTTGCATATGTGTTATATTCTGATTTTGTTCTATTGTTAACTCCAGTAGATTTGGTGAAAAAGAAATGCATCCTCAAATGATGAGCAAAGAAAGGTAAGTAGTGGTTAACTTTACATGTCTAGCATGATCCAAGCAGGGCTGAAATGTTTATAATCAAATACCTGTAATCCTAATTTCTTCTATCTCATATTCAATCAACTTCTGAAATGTAAAATGGAAGAGAAATACTAAAGTGCTGACAAGATGCAGAAAACTTAGTATATATTGTAACCCTCCACCAAGGCAGAGCTTAGTGGGGCAGGGATGTGAGTTTAAGTTGTCCTCTACAATTAAGTGACGACCTCAGAGACTACAAAAGTTTAAGATGGAGCAGAAATTCTTAATATTTAGAAAACTAGTTCTTGTCCTGCAGAACTCCTATCTTGCCAGGCTTTATTGAATGTAAATGACATAAAAGATGTATTACAGGTACATGGCAGCCTTGTCCCCTTTTGTCAATTGTAGATGAAGATGATGAGTTTTGAGTTTTCTAACATGTCCTTCTGTTTTCTTTGTCTTTCACTTATGTTTTCCGTTTGTTCAGACGCATCTAAAAAAAAAAAATCTGGTAGGAAGAATGCTCAGTAGAAATTGTTCCTTTGTCTTTACTTAACATGGGATCAGATTACAGGCTGGTGCTCAAAATTTAATATTGATATCATTAACATCTTCATACCAGTTAGACGATGGGACGCATTCATCAAGGAATCATTTTAACTGGGTGATAATTAACTGCTAGTGTGGGTTAATATAATGCAGGAAGTGAAGATAACCTCATCATCATCTTTTCATATGTAATTTATCATAGATACAAGGTTCTTATTAAGATAATTGGGTATTATCCTCAAGTACAAGGTCTTCAACCTGGGTCAAGGCGACCCACACTACCAATACAAGCTGGGGGATGAAAGGTTTGAGCACAGCCCTGCTGAAACAGAACTGGTAATACAAGTGGATGGCAAGCTGGACATGAGCCAGCAATGTGCCCTCACAGCCTAAAATGTCAATGGTATCCTGGGCTATATCAAAAGAAGCATGGCCAGCAGTTTGAGGGAGGTGATCTTGTCCTATTCTGCACTGTTGAAGCTGGACCAGGCTCTGAGCAACCCGATCTATCTGTGGGTGTCCCTGTTCATTGCAGGGGAGTTGGACAAGCTGACCTTTAAAGATTCCTTCCAACTCTGAGGATTCCATGACTCTGTAATGTTTCAAATCAAAGTCATAACCTGCTATAATTAGTTTGGTATCTTTTCTCTAATTAATAGTAATTCTGTATGGGAAACTTGTGCTTGAATTTTGTTTTCTTTCTCAATTTGTTAATTTTGGAAAGCACTTACTTAGACTTTATTTTTTTTTCCACAACAGTTTTGATACTGACACTTCTTCCAAAGAACCTTAGTAAAATTTTCAAGTGTAAGTAATTTTAAGTGGAATCCTTAAACAGTTTCCAATGGATAATTATAAAGCAGATCATTGGAATGACCTTTTATTTATTTATCTCAGAATTTCAGAAACAGTGAGTGTTGCCATTATCATCAGAGACTTTTTTATTTAGTAGCTCAGAACATATGAATTTAGTGTATTGCTTAATCATTACATAGGCTTTCCAACTGTACTGTGATACAAGAATTAAATATTACTTTCACTGATGGTGGTGTACTGAAATGTGAAATACTGGAGGCACAAGATGGAAACTTAATGAAATCATGGCTGATGCCACAGAATCTTGCAATCATTTAGGTTGCAAAAGACTCCTAAAATCAAGTCCACCACTAAACTGTGTCCCTAAGCACTACATCAGTATCTCTTAAATGCCTCTAGGGATAGTGACTCCATCACTTCCCTGGACAATACATAAACTGGTGCATGAATGCGCGCAAGAACTTCTTTATTGTGAGGGTGACAGAGCACTGGCACAGGCTGCCCAGGGGGGTTGTGGAGTCTCCTTCTCTGGAGATATTCAAGACCCGCCTGGACGCCTACCTGTGCGACCTGGTGTAGGGAACCTGCTTTGGCAGGGGGTTGGACTCAATGATCTCTAGAGGTCCCTTCCAACCCCTACAATTCTGTGATTCTGTGATGTATGTTCCAATACATAGCCATAGTTTCTGTGAAGGAATAGAAAGATCTAATCTAAACCTCCCGTGGGATAACTTGAGGCTGTTTCCTCATGTCCATGCTTCAAAGACAGAAAATGCCTGGAATAAATATATGAAGGGATCCACATCTCCATCTCTCCTCCACTTTCAAATCCTTCTTTTTATAAAAAGCTACATGCAAAACTGTGAATCCAAGAAGTTTGTGAAAGAACTGCAGAAAAATAATCAGCACTTAAAATGTTAGTACAGCTAATGTGGTTAGCGTTCAGTGGCATATATTATGCACTGACAAACCTGTGCTCAAGATAAAAAGTAAAAAACTGTAAAATCTCACTGCTTAATACACAGACATAAGTGATGTATTTTGAAAATATAAAAGATAATATAATTTTGCAATTAATTTGAGAAAGGCCTATAACATACGTAAAAGTTTTTCAAGTAACTTTTTAGTGAATTAGTTATCCATCCAAAAATCACAATCTTAGTTAATATTCAAATTATTTGATTACTTTATATATAGATTTATTTATATCAGAATTAAACTTGAGCTCAGATCTAGTATGTGGAGGTTTGTTTTTGCTTTTTTTCTCCCAGTAGCTCTGCTACTTCAGAAATGTGAAGGTTACATTTTGCAGTTAGGAAACTGATGTTCGGTTTGGTAGAGATTTGCTCCTTTAAAATTGTAGGCAGTGTGTTCAGTCACTGGAATGGTATTATACTTGTAAAATTAGTAATGTTGTATATGACATACAATGCAGTGCAAGAAAAAAAATAGCTAGAAAAGTTGCTCTCAGATATGGCTTTATAATTTGTTTTATTAAAAAAAAAAAAAAGATATTTAGATGTTCTGTTTCCATTTTTTTTTTCTTAAAATATAATTTTTAAATGTAAGAAAATCTACCTGAAAAGTAGCAATGTTTTAAATTCATGATTTTCCTCAAAAAGTTGTTATTATGCCTTAGGATGCTGATGCTTCTGTACACCTATTCCTCCATCAGACCGTGTGAATGTGTAGAGGTGTCGGTTCTCTTCAGTGCTGTAGGTCTCAGCTGTGACACTTCTCCCCACAGACATTTTACCCAACCTGATCATTTTCAGCACAACATCGCTCAGGGCTTTAAGCACTGTTTTAGTGCCATTTTCCCCAGTGTCCCTTGCAGCCTCACTGGCATCCCCTTGCTGTATGGGATATGCATATTAAGACCCTCAGTGAAGCCTGAAGATAAACCACATTCTTTGCTCTCTGTCCTTTTGTGCTGGAGGGAATAACAATATAAACAACCAGTTTGCTGGTTCTGTGTGTGCCAAGGCATGCAGCACTGTGAAGGGGCTTTCTGCAAGACCTCTGGGTTAAGCCTTTGTCTGGTTTCTGCTGTGTGGTAATGATTGCTGCCTGACAGCTTGAAGGAAGCTACCCTGCTGTTTGAAGGAGCAGATTATTTTTTTCTAGAAGTCTCTAGAAATCTTCCACATGTATTAGTGCCTGAGGCTTTTCATGGTTTAAGGCAGGAGTTAACGAAAGTTGTCATAGCAAGAATAAAAATAATATGGCAGAAAAGTGAGCTTCCATTTATAGTGAGTGCTGCTACTCACAGCCTGCCTGCCCTGCATGTGACCTGCCATTACTCATTGTCACCGTGTTCAGCTCCGTGTTGATACAGCATGTGGGACCCTCGCCAGGGGCAACAAAACAATTTCACCTAACTAATGTAAGGAGTGTGAATTGGGATCATTTGTTATCCTTCCCAAAACAAGATCTTGGGGGCAAAAAGTAAGTGCAGGAAAGACAAGTTCAAAAAAATAAGTTTTTCATACAGCAGAACTTCAGGTGTGAAACTGCTTATTGGTGGTTGTGATGGATGACAAGAATGTATGTAGTCCAGAAAATACTTTATATTCTGCTAAATGCAACAGTAGCTTGAGGTGGTTGTGAGGGCTTTTGAAGGAAACATCAATAGTTATTCCTCTTGTGTTGTCTTTTGCATAGTTTTTTACTTGACAAACACAATATTAAGTTGTGAAGACCTGTGGTCTGACCACATATATAGACTTTTGTCTATACTTTAGATGAGAGACTGTAAGTCTGATACCTTAGTTTCAGCTGGGACAGAATTGTTTTCTTCAGAGTGTCTGGTATGATGCTTTGTTTTGGTTCCAGAGAAATTAACATTGTGGCCAGAAATGATCAAATTGTCACATATTAAAATCCTGCCTAACTATACCTTCCATATTTCAGGGTCAGTAGGAATTGTAAGGGTGAGTACATTCTTGGTCGCTGTGAAGAATATATGTTTTTTATTCTTTTTATTTTTAAAGAAACATTAAACAGAACCATAAATAATTTGGCATTTGCAAAGCAATGAGATTTCTCTCTGCTGGATGATGTAGCAGATCTTTCATAAAGCTCTTCTACAACTGCTTTTAGTACAAACCAAGTGTTAAAATTAATTCTGAATCTGCCTCAGAGTCATTCTAAAACTGAGAACTTTTAGAAGCATTGTATACAGAAGAGATATTGGTATTTGAACCAACGTAAAATCTGTGCCATATAAATATTTCAGCACATAGGAGTAAGAGGAAATCTGAACTACTTTTTTTCTTTTTCTCTTTTTTTTTTTTTTCAATCTCCAGTGCTTGCCAAAGCAGTGTTTCCATGGCTATATTGGCAGACTTAAAAACATCTCATCAAAATTTGTACGAGAAAAAAATCTGACCTGGTTATCCTTATGTCTGGATTACTGACTTATTCATTTCATGTAATGTTATAGATTTTTTCTGAGTTGTAGAGGTGATGAAATTGCTGGAGGAAAGTGAAGAAAAAGATCAAGGGAAGTAGGGAAAAAATCATTCATCCTTTTGTTTTAATATGCAAATTAAAGAAAAAAAAAAAAAAGGAGAAGCGATACCATTGGAGTGGATAGAAACATCTTGGATAAAGATGAACAGCAATGTGAGAGCTATCAGAAACAACTGTTCTTTTTCTCTCTCTCTCTCTCTNAATGTTCCTTTTCTCTCTCTCCCTCTCTCTTTTTTTTTTTTAATTCTGTCATCTTCGAAAAGATCAAATGCTCTTCTAATGAATGGATTAGTGCCTTTTCTCATTGCTTTGAGTTCAGATATTTCCCAGTGGAAATACACAAATAGATTTTGATAATGAACAAAGGGAAGATATATTTTAGTGTGGAAGTACTAATGCTGAAGGGCATGTCAAATACTGTAAGTTTTTTCTGTAGGAGAGAAACTGAAAACCTCCAAGGAGTTTGGCCACAGATTTTTAAAAATTGTGGGAAGTAATTAAAAGAAGTAACTGTATAATGAGTGATTTCCTAATTCTAAATGGATACCAGAAGGATATGAATTTTCTATCTGCAGCACTGGGAGGCATAAGAAAATCTGGAACCTCATACATTTAGAACTGTAAAAGCTAGCACAGTACCCCTTCCCTTTCAAGACTAGAACTCATAAACAGTGTTGCATTTTTGGAACTGAGCTTGGAAATGGTACTATAGGAAGAACAGTCAAATATCTTCTCATAGGAAAAAAAAAATACATCAAATTCTAATTTCAGAAGGTGGATATTGTGAAGAGTTGGCAATTAGCTGAAATCTATCCCTTTCTGTAGGGACCAGTTGGAAGTATGTGTTTATTCTTTTGATGGGGGGGATAGTGTTTCATTTTAAGCACAAACTATTTTGAGGGCTAGGGAAATTAGGAAAAAATGGAATAATCTGAAACATTTTTCTCCTCTGTAGACCTTTTACAGGTTTCTGTTCTTAGACTTGAAAACATGCGTACTTTAAACAATCATAAATCTGTTGCCACACAAATGGGGTGGCGTTAATAAATAATAATAAACATTATGAAGTATGTAGAGGTTATATGTTATGAAAACCTCATCTATTGTTAATAGTATGATATGATACCATTGTGTTCCCATATTTCCTTGATAGTAATGTATGCTTTGTTTTGAAATTGTTAACATATTTTGAGACAATCTTCATCTTTTCTATGTATGAGGCGCTCACTCTTTACAGTTTTTCAAAATTTTTTTTTCTCAAGCTCACAGTAATAGTAAAATAGATAATATCTTATTGCCTTTTATTACCTATTTTTACAGAGCCCTTTGTCTTTTTATTGTATTTCAAATAATTATCTTAAATGTGGTTCTTTCTGGCATAAGCACGAGGCTGTTTAAAAAGCAGGACAAAAAGGAGTTAGTTTTTACTTTAAAGGAAGGACTGGCACCCTACTTTTCTCTCAGCTTCTACAAAGAGAACAAATAGTGGGTCTCTGTTATCTAGCAGGGGGTTTAATGTAGCTACCAGCAGCTATTTATCCCTTTCCCTTCTTAAGAATCCAGTACTACGTTGCCCATCTTGTCTTCAACAGTGTTACAATAGGAGAAAAGCTGTGATGAACTTGGCTCATTCTGTGTGACAGGATAGTTGTATGGCACAATCAAGAACTTGCTTCAAGGAAGTAGATAAGAAAACCTTTTCTTGACAGCACCGGCACTTATCTAAACTGACTTATAACAAAAGCCCTCAAAGTGCTGAGATTTTCACCTTTTTCTCCCTATCTTGTATGCACTGTTTTTAGCTCTTAATGCTGATTGTGACTGAGCCTGAGAGTTGTGTGACCTTGTACAAGCGGTTTAATTTCTCTGAGCCTCAAGTACATTAGCTGAACAACTGGATAAAAACAGATAGGAAAGAAAAGAAGATTTCCAGAAAGCATTATATTTTGAGGTGAGTAATTCGGGGAGGTGGTGAAAAAAAACCAACTGTCTGGGTCCATATTCCAAACAGATGACCAGAGCAACCTACTCAAGGGAGTAATTCCAAGGGCACAATGTGTCTGTCCCTTTCTGTGCAACTATGTTTATGCACCTACATGTGACTGAGAGAACACGGAAGAAGTTCAGTCAGTACCAAGGATAATTTGTAGCCTTAAATATAGTACTGAACAACATGTCGACAAGTGTTTGCTTAGTACACAAATTTCTGTTATGATGTGTGTATGTGATTAAATAGCTTGAAAGCAAAGTATAAGCCAGTAATAAAGAGCACATGCAGGGATTTCTGTGCTGGATCTGAATTACTTGGAATCATCTGAAGGGTTTTGTTTCATTTCTAAGCTCCAAGTCCACTAAGGAAAGAAACTGGAGCCTGACCCATCTTCTACTGGCAGTTGCATTTGGAAATGTAGTCAGAGTAGTTTATGAGCAAAGCTCAGGTTTTGGATAGTTGACATGAAGTGCATATTATTTCAAAGATGATTCCTGGAACTCTGTAAATGACTGGAACTTCTGCTTTTCCTTGTAAAGTGAATTAGCCCATAGTATTTTCTGGGCTTGCGTTTCCTATTTTAACTTTAAGAAGAAATGGTATTCTTGAAATCATATTCTCTGACTAAACCTTATTTTCATACTCTTTTGTATTACATAAGTACGAGTTAAAATACGTTGAGATATAAATAAAGACGGGCAGTTCCACTTGACCTTTCTGGCTAGAAAATCAGGACCAATTCATGTCACTACCACTATTCTTACTAAAAGTGATTATGTGAATTTAACAAGGCAATATAACCTGTCAAATGTAGATGAGGCACTACAGGATTCAGACACTGTTACTAGTCAAGATTTTGGGGAAATTAAGCTCCTGGAGTTATTGACAGTAGCTCATCTGTGTATTCTGCTCACAGAAAAAGATTGTTTAGCTGTTGACACTGAACCATGATGGAGATTTTTCTAGGAATGAATTAAGCCAAATCATTTTGCCTAATGAACTGAAGTGCTAATTTGGGGGTATAAGAAACTACTTGTTTTATTATCTTTTTTGTTAAATATTGTTCCCAGCCTGGTAGGTATTGACTTATTATAAGGAACTTAGACTTACTAAGAAATAGCTAACTACCTGTTTCTTCGTATTGCTAGGCCTAACTTGTTTCTTAAGGTTCTGTTAACTTTGATTTCACCATGCCTACATATGTTGTTAATTATTCTAGTGGCAATCTAGAGTTGAAAAGAAAAGCAGTGAACAATTCACTCAATTGTTTTGAGATACGAAAATGATGATCCTTTTTACTTTTTCTGGTTATAGAAAAATTAAGAAGTAACTTAAAACCAAAAAAATCTTATGTGGTCTCATCCTTTACTAGAAGTCTCAAAATTTGTTCCAATGCAGACCATAATTGGGACCATATTTTAGAAATTGACTGGTAAACAGAATATTTTGCAATTAAATTATTTCTTCAGGCCAAAAGTTTTCTATGTTCTTGGAAAGAAATACAGAGAGGATTAATATTTTACTATTTCTGCTGGCATTGAAATCAGAGGCCTTTGCAAGTGTTAGAATGGCACTATTTACCTCTTCTGTGAGAGTCAATTTAGTTTTAGTATTGTATTTAGCAGCTCATTTAGCTCATACAGAAAAGACGTCTATTTGATGCTGGCAGGTAATTTAACAGATTATCAGGTTCGTTATTTATTAGTAGACTTGTGGAATCACTCTACTAATCTGAAATTTTACTGTTCAAAGGAAGTTCTTGCCCTGCCAAGGATGTTGCGTGTGGCTGAGGAGGACTCTTTACTCTTTTGTAGTGTACTGAGACAAATCTCCGTTGAACAATGTGACTTTGCTTTCTGTCTTTCTTGTTCAAACACAGTCAGACTAGATATCACTTCTGTTTCACATGTCTTTATGAGCCACGTAGGATAAGAATCTTTATTCTGTTGATATTAAGAGAAGTTAAATTGTGAAAATGTCATCAGGTTGGCACAGTGCAGAGGTACATGCCAGTGGGACTCCTCTGTGAAGGTGACACAGTCAACCAAATTCTGATTCCACACCTTAGGACATTAAAGATAAGATCTTTTAAACTCAAAATCTTATCCCTGACCTTGGTGGCCCTGTAGAGGAAGTTGGGGACATATCAAAAATCAAATCCAAAAGTATGTTATTTGTTAACAGTTGCTGACTAAGAAGACTGGTTTCTGCTACCAGCCTTTGTTTCTCATGTTTCTCATCTTAATATCCCAAGGGTAACCCTGAAACCCCAACAAAAGTTTCAGATAGGATTGTCCGCTTATTCAAATGTACTATTGTTGGATATCCACCTCTTTTTACCTCTGAAGCTGTCTCAAAGCTTTGAAGCTATTCACTGTAAAAGATTACCAGTTAATGAAAATTCGTCATCATTTTACAATGGCGAGGAGTTTCCAGGTAAATCCCGTGGATTTTAATAACACTGCTATAGGTTTAAAGTATAAAAATTATTGATTTAATAATTGCAAGTATGTAGACTTGATAGCAGTGTATAATTACCAGCCTATCCTTTCAAATAAATATATACATAGATGGTATTGTTGCATTTTGCTGGTAGTAGATTACAATTGGTTATATTTTCCTGTGAAAATGGGACAGCAATACCTTTCAAATGAGCAATGTCAGACATATTTGCTTCTTTACATTTGCTGAGTCTTGAGTTTTCTGAAGAATTAACACACACTCTTTTAGCTTTCATTCCTCTGTGATATCCCAAGACTTACAAAGCAAGAAGGATTGATAGGTTCAGCATTTTGCTCATAAAACATAGAGAAATAATTTAGAAAAATTATTTATGATGTTGCAGTGAAACAGTTAATAAAGGGTGTAATGTCTTTCTAGTTAGAATTCACCTGCTGTAACATGGAAAAGCTTTGTCGTTTGAAGGAAAAGTCAACTGTGGTTTCATCCATTTATAACTACCTATCTGGATGTGAGACAGAGGGAATGCCCCATGAAGCATTTTATTTCTGGGAATGCTATCTTCCCTGATAAACTTAATTACTCATAGAGGAAGCTATTTGACAGTTAGCCACAGATTTGTGATTGTGGTAAGGGATGGCTGGAAGAAAAAGAAACACTAAACTATACAACATTTCTGTGTGTGTGCAGAAGTAGTAATATATTCAAGAATGGGATAATAATTCTTCTGTATTAGACATATTAAGAAAACATAAAATGGAAAGATTGAGATAAGCTTACCAACTTTTATTCCCACTTCAATATTCAACAACAATAAGATTAGAATATATTTTCTTCTTATCAGTTGACCTGATACTTTTCAATATGCACTAGAATGAAAGCTATTACAGTGGTCCCCAGACATTTTAATCTATTTCCATCCCTTGTTGCTCTTCCACATTGTTACTAGTTCTTTTTCAGATCTCGACACAGCTCTTCTCTCAATTTAAAACCAGCTCAACCAGATCCTAACCATCAGCTTGACTGTTCATTGATCTTGCGATCTAAACTGCTTGTACCTGCTGCTCCTGCCCAAGTGATCATGCGAAGCAGACAAGTAGCTAATAGCTAGCACACTAATAATACAAACAATGATCTCCAAGGAGGAAGAATATTTTCCTTTGAAAGTTCACAAATACATCTTTAAGAAAGCTTGAGGTACTCTGCTGGATTGAAGAGGAGTGGGGCATACGTCGGCAGGCAGGGAGTCAGCTGAAGTGGCAGATAAAGAGGGATTTGTTAAATTATTAGTGAAATGTGTAAGTTCTTCTGTGTGCAGAAGTAGAATAACAAGTCTTCAGGGACACACCTGAAGCTTTGTGAAGGGTAATTGAAACTAGTGGCATTAAGGAGCTGAACTAGACAACATCTTGCTTTCTAAAGCAAGTAAAATTAAAAAACAACAACAACAACAACAAAATACAAGTTTATATCAAATACTTCTACATAGACTTTCTTTAATTTTCTTTTAACTGTGAACTTCTCTGAATGAACAAGTTATGTGTCTGATATTATGACTGTTGTATTGTTATCACTGGAAAATATGCTACATAAACTTTGCTTTCATGTTAGATTGTCCCTGTAATGTTTAGGGGAACATATGTCAAGTTTTCCTGATGTGACTATATGCAAATACTAGAAGTGTATGAGGAACAAGCAGAAAGAAGGTAAATTCCACCTAATCTTTACAAGAATATTACTCTGGCTTAGTGAAATATACAAAATAAGAAATGTCAATAACAATAAACTCCTACTAATAAGATGAAGAAAATTATGAAGTGGATTATAATTCACACATAGAGCAGGTTGTTAGATCTTCAAGGAAAACACCAATTCAGAACCTACTGGCTAGTGTTTAGGACATTTACTAGTGGTGGATGATGAAAGTCAAGGTTGAATTTGACATCTGATTGAAATACAGTGCAGTTGTTGGTCATAGCCAACATAGGTTTGTGGAGGGAAAGTCCTTTTTAGGTAACTTAACTGTCTTTTATGACAAAGTTACCCACTTAGTTAACCAATAGAAGCCAGTAGATGGAATCTTTTTGAGTGTCTGCAAAGCCTTTTGTGCTGTCTCTCACAATATACTTTTGGACAAAATTTTCAGTGTTCAGCTGAAGGGAGACGTCATGGTGGCTTCAGCTCCTCAGAGGGAGCAGAGGAGCAGTGCTGAGCTCTGCTCTCTGGGGACAGCGACAGGACCCGAGGAAATGTCAGGGAACTGTGTCAGCAGAGAGTCAGGTTGAGTGTTATGAACAGGTTCTTCACCAGAGGGTATTTGGGCCCTGGAACAGGCTCCCCAGGACAGTGGTCATAGCCCAAGCTGTGGGAATTCAAGAAGCATTCAGACACTTCTCTCAGACATAGGGTTTGAATTTTGGGTGCTCCTGGGTGGAGCCAGGAGTTGGACTCAGTGATACTTGTGTGTCCCTTTCAACTCAACATACAATGGTTCTATATTTAGTTATTTGAGCATGCAAGTAATACCTATTTCACTCTTATTCTGGATGAATGTCTGAACTCTAGTTTTCAGTCATGTTTTGTATGATGCATCCATGAAAATAACCTACTATATTTCAGTTAAAGAAGCAGCTAGTGTAAATGTAGTTTTGTGATAATTTGGGACATTTAAAAGTGTTTGCTCCTGTTTTAATCAAACACACAAAATCTACTAAATAACTTTAAGATTACATTTGAGCATTTATTCTCTTCTGACGTCTAGAATGCTGATTTGATATGTCAATGTTTTGTAGAAAGATTTTTCATTTTTGTCTTGATTTCAGCTGGGACAGAGTTGATTTTCTTCATAGTGTCTGATATGATGCTGTATTTTGGCTTCAGGAAAAAAAACAATGTTGATAACATATGGATGTTTCAGTTGTTGCTGTGCAGTGCTTCACAGAGGCAAGGGCGTTTCCGTTTTTCAGCTTCTCATACTGACCTGCCAGCAAGGGGGCTCATGGGGGTACAAGGAGCTGGGAGGGGACAGCACCAGGACAGCTGACACAAACCTAAAATTAACAATGAAGCTTATATATATATGTGTGTGTGTGTGTGTGTGTGTGTGTGTGTGTGTGAAAGGTTTAGAGTCCTTTTACAATTAGACATCTCTGGGTTTAATAATTTACTTTGGTCAAATAATATAATTTGTTGATGTTTATGTCAGATCTGTCCTGACTAGCTTTGATGAGGTATTTGATGTTTGTGGGACACTGAGCGTCTTTCAAACAGTAGGTATGTCCTATGGAGGACAAAGGGCTGTGTGAAGAAAATACCAGAGAAAATTATGTACTTAAAAAACTATGAGCTGTTTTGAGATCTGTGGGTACTGAACAGGCATCCTTTTGGAGAGCCTTTCAATGTGGGGTTATGAAGGTAGGTCAACCACTGCTGGACTTGATGAGTTTCAAATCAGGAACAAGGGCACAGAATATTTTAGTAGCTACTGTGTATGCTCAGCTCAAGTAATTGTTTATTACTTCCTCTTTGAAAGAAATGTCCTTTTTACTGTTTGGATTGCTTATGTCAGGCCCTAAGAGTGGGCCTTTTAGATAACCATGTATATATATGGGTTACTGTCTCCCTCTGTGGTCCCTGATGTATACATCAGATAAAACAGGACGTGAGTAATGTCCTTGTTGATATTCTGATGTGATTGTTTGCATAAAACCTTTAAATCTAGAGCACTTCGTAGTTATTCAAAGACTGTGATGGGTATTTCTTGATGATCTTTTGTTCAGGACAGTAAGAGAAGTTCTGCAAAATTATAAGGAAAGTAGTTGGCTGTGAGTTAGTTTTGTTTGCTGCTACTATTTTTTTTCTAATGAAAATGATAAATTCTTAAAAAATAAAAAAAAAGAATAAACGCATGTTCTACTTCTTTCAAGCATTACTTCTGTACATATGTTTTGGGATACATCTCTTCTTTTTCTTCCTTTTCCCTTTGCTTACCTGTCACATCAATGGCTGTAGTAAGTACTGTCATTTAAATGGCTCCTGTGGATAACCTGAGGGAAGCAACAAATGGTTTTGTGCCAGAAATCTTGCAGTTAAGAAAACTGCATGCTTTAATCTTTGTTCCTCATGACACCACATTCTGTTCAGCATGATTACTAAAAGAATGGAAATAATACTGAAGTTACATTGTTTCTCTGATAATAGAACAACAGAATCATAGAGTAATTCTGCTTCAAAGGGATTTTAATCATTTAGTTCCAAACTCCCTGCCATGAGCTGGAGCATCTTTCATTAGATCAGGTTCCCCTGAGGTAGGACTATGTAAGATGTACCAATAATGTACCAGGTATTACTAACTACTGTGGTATTTATACTCTGTAAAGTAATTTACAGTTTTCAGTTGTTTTCATTGATGGACAGATGAACAGATTTTCCACTCTACCTGGGTGGATCCAAACTCATTATTTTTCTAAAATGTGATGTGTTTGCATGAATCGATGCCAAAATTCCTAGAGGAATTTCCAGAGTCCTCAAATTTCATATGGGCAGAAAAAGAGGAAACTGAGGATACTCAAATGTGTATATATACAATATCATATACATATTTGTACCAGTAGCCTGGTATCTTCTGAAACGAAAAAGGGAATTGTTGTGGTTTTATTTCTATCTGTGGCCACTATTCTACTTACAAATAAGCAAAATTCATTCTGTCAGGTTCTCAGTGATACCAAGCAAAACATTCATGTGTAGGCCAATAATCACATCATGGCACCAAGCTCAGTGGTTCAGTTGACATGCTAGATGGAAGGGATGCTATCCAGAGGGACCTGGACAAGGCTAAGAGGTGGGCCCATGTCAACCTCTTGAAGTTCAGCAAGAACAAGTGCAAGCTTCTCTCTTTTGAGACATCACCTGGACTACTGCATCCATTTCTTGAGCCCCCAACAAAAGAAGAATGTGATGTTGTTCAAGGAGGTCCAGAGGAGGGCCACTAGTTTGATCATAGGGCTAGAACACCTGCCTTACAAGGACAGGCTGAGAATGCTGGGGCTCTTCAGCCTGGAGAAGGGATGGCTCTGAAGAGACTTTATCGCAGCCTTCCATTATCCAAAGAAGGCCTACACAAAAGCTGTGGAGGGACTTTTTATAATGACTGGTGTTGACAGAATGAGGAGAAAAGGCTTTAAACTCAAAGAAGGAGGATTTGTTCTGGATATCAGGAAGAAATTCTTTACTGTCAGGGTGGAGAGGCATAGGAACTTGTTGCCCAGTGAGGTTGTGAGTGCCCCCTCCCTGAAAGTGTTCAAAGCCAAGCTGGGTGGGGCTTTAAGTAACCTGGTCTAGTGGGAGGTGTCCCTGCCTTATAGCAGGGTGTTTTAGGGCAGCTTTACCTCTTCAAGGTACATATGGTAGTTCTGTGTGTGAAAATGAATGAGTCCTCAGTAAATAAAATGAAGCTTCCTTGTCTTTATTTAGCAAAAACTGATGCCGAATGATGTGATAAAGTCAGATGCTCTTTAAGCACAGAATTAATTTTTGAGTATCTTTTTTTAGTTCCTATTGTGTGATGGATTACTAAGTTGTGAATTACAAAATTAATCACTTACTAATTACCTCTGTGAAGCGTGTTAAACACAATTCCTTTTGAAATTATGTAGCCTTAAGGAGAGACACATATATTTGGTGATAAGCCCTAGAAATAACAATTTTCAATCAATAGTAGGATTTTTTGTAATTTAAACTGCATGTGAGATACAAACCAAATAACCTTTTGGTATGAACACTAAAGTTTATTTTATCATACTTTTATTTTGCAGCAGTTTTTTGTAATTTTCTAGACTTTTTTCTTTATAGGAGGAAATATACATATAACATGATATGCCTAACACTGGGTCACGGACATTTCACAACAGTTCAACTGATGGGTATTGATATAATTGGGATATATAATTCCCTGGGAAAGGGGAAAAGGAAAAAGGGAGATGGGCCTAGAAACAGAACAGCGGCAATGATCTGAGGAGGAAAGCTGATTTACAGTTTTTATCTTTCCCTCTGAGCAGAAAACAGAAAAAATGCAAAGCAATGCAAAGTACTCTGTGTTATGTAGCAGTTCTTCCCCTCTGAGACAGGTATACCCAGAACTATCGATCATCCATGGAACTGGGGCATTAACTCTTTTACTCCAAATGCACTACATGATGTTATGATGTGGATTACCAATAGCAAGAATCATAAAACCATGACAGCCGTCTTGCTGCAGTATTCCAGTTAATTCCTGATCCGCTGAATAGTCAACCCTTCAAATCCATTAGTATCCAAGAGATAAGGATGTGGTGGGGGATCATATCAAAGACCTTGCAGCAATCCAGGTAGATGACATCAGTTGCCTTCCCTTTGTCCACTGATGCCATCACTCCATCATGGAAGTCCATCACATTGGCCAGAAATAATCTTCAGTTATTGAAGGCATGCTGGCTGTTTCAGATCACCTTCTCATCTGTCATTTGTCTTAACATGTCTTCCAGGAGGATCTGTTCCATTATCTTCCTAGGCACAGAGGTGAGGCCGACTGGCTTGTATGTTTCCGTTTTTTCAGTCACTGGAGACTTCACCTGAGAGCTGTGGCTTTTCAAATATGACGGAGAGTGTCTCAGCTTAAATATCAGAATTGTACACATTCAGTCTTCATGAGACTGCCTTGGACTTGCTCTGCTCTTCCACTGGCAGGTAGTTTGCTCCTTGTCCTGTTCCCACCAAGAGGTTCCAGGTTGAGGGGAATATGATAATTCTGGTTGCCAGTGAAGGACTGAGGTAAAGAACTCATTGAGTACATCACCCTTCTCCATACCTGTTGCAGCCAGTTTTCCTTTCTCATTTACCAGAGGAGGTACATTCTCTTTGACCTGTCTCTTCTGACCAATGTACTCTTCTTGTTTTTAACCTCCCTCAACAAGTTCAGTTCCTTCCATGCCTTGGCTTTCCTAATCCCATCTCTGCACATCTGGACAGCATCCCTGTATTCCTCCCAGGTGATGTCTTTGTTTTCACTGTCTGTACATTCTTTTACTGTCTGCCCTTCTTTCAGTTTGCCCAGCAGGTCCTTGCTGAGCTGTGCTGGTTTCCTGCTGCTTCTGCCTGCTTTCTTATTATGAGGGGTGGAGAGCTCTTGCACTGAAAATGTAGACATCAATAATGTTCTTAATTGAGGGCTACTGTCATTATAGAGGTAACTGATATTTTCAAAAAGCTTCTGGCTAAGGTATTAGATTGTCGAGACACATTATCATTCAGAAATGGTGATAGCTTGCTTTACTACCTATTCTTAGGATCTATTTGGAGAAATCTTCAAGATTTATTCCTGTTAGTTTTGGTTTAAAGGTTATTACAGTGGGGAATGAAAACTGAAGCAGCTGTGTCTCTCGTACTTACTGTAGTTACTGTAGATCTTTTGGAAGAAGTTCACTGACGTATTGTATTTACAGGGACTATCTTGGATATAATTCACTTCATCTTATTTTCAATATCTACTAATTTAATACCGTAGAACTTGAAAAGCTGTTGTCATAAATAATAGATTTCTCTTTTATTACATACGTAAATATCTCTTTTTAGAATATGTTTTTTGTTGTTCTTTCACTCTTGTTTTTAAATATTTGATATTTAGAGAAGAATCTACCCCACTTCAACAATTGTAATGATTTTTCAGATGCAAAAGAAAACTCCATAATCACCTAACGGTTATGGCCTTACTTATGTACCCAGTTCAGTAATGCACAATTTCTCAGTCATACTTTCTTTTATAAAGCAATAAAATAAGTCATTGCCACTAAAAATGCAGTAATAAAGTAGTAAAGAATGACTAACTTCCCTTCAGTTCTCTTTCCAATATGCTATGTATAACTAATTAGTGCAGAGTCTTACAGGTGGAGTAGAATCTGGCACATTTTCACTAAAATGCATTTCCTTTCTCATAGTTAAATGTTGGGTGGCTTCACTATTGCAGTTGGTATCACCTAGTTGATGGGAGCACTATAAGCCCTGCACCATCAGGGGAAGAGATGGTGTGTGGAAGAAGTTGATTTGGAGGTTTGTTAATGCCTTAATCTAAATGCTCTGAAATAAATGACGTAGTACTTGACTAGGAAACGGTGGTAACACTTTTCATTTTCCACCAAATATCTCATAAACTTTCCAAATACCATTATATTTGTAAATGTTCATTAATAGAAATAAATAGTATTTAGCATAAGTGAAGCATGTAATGAAAGAAGTAATTCTATTTTCTGTCATTATTTTACTTGCTGAAATTCACAGAAAAGTAATTATAGCATTTTTAGATAAGTTTTAACAGCTTGGATAATGTTTCATAGGAAGTCTGCTATAAAACTGGGTATACAACTCAGATTTCCTGTTTTGCCTATTGTAACACATTCATTGTCCCTTCTTTGTACAACAAAAATTTTGGCCCTGCAACTCATCCAGAATTTTGTTTCTTTTAAACCAGAGTAAGTGTATTAAAATACATAAGCATTGCTGTGAAGTGGAATGCAAAACTTTACTATGATTAAGGAAAATTTACACCAAGGTGTCTAGTAGGTCCTCATTAAGCAGCCTCTGTTCAGATCTTATAAGTTATATATATTCTGTATGAAATATGGTACTCACTGTGTGTATTTCTAGAATGTGGATATTCATCCGTTGTGTTTTGGCTAACAGTGTATCCCATTCCTCTGCAGCCAGTGATGCTGAACTCACCCAGAATCCTACTGGAATGAGAATGTTTCTAGAACGCTGTTTTCACAGAATCATGGAATGCTTGAGGTTGGGAGGGACCTTTGGAAGCCATCTGATCTAAACCTGTGATCATGTAGGGATTCCTGGGGCTGGTTGCCCAGATCGTATACAGATGGCTTCCAAATATCTTCTCTGAGACTGACTCAGCATTTCTACGTAACTTGTGCCTGTGTTTAATCACCTTTACTGTAAAGAAATGTTTCCTGATGTTCAGATGGAACCTCCTGAGTTTCAGTTTGTGTCTACTGCCTTGTGTCCTGCTTTCAGCACAAGCAAAGCAGCCTGGCTCCATCATCTTCACACCTCCCATTGGTTATTTATATACTCTGATGAGCCAGCGGTGTGCCTATGTGGCTGAGAAGGCCAGTGGCATCCTGGCTTGTATCAGGAATGGTGTGGTGAACAGCACTAGGGAATCCGCCCCTTGTTCTCAGCACTGTTGAGGTCCCATCTTGAGTACTGTGTACACTTTTGGGTACCTCAATACAGACAGGATATTGAGGTTCTGGAGCAGGTGCAAAGAAGGGCAACAAGGCTGGTGAAGGGCTTGGAGAATATACCCTATGAGGAGCAACTATAGGAACTGAGTCTGTTTAGTCTGGGGAAAAGGGGGCTGAGGGGAGACCTTATTGCTCTCTTCAAATACCTGAAAGGTGACTGCAGTGAGAATAGGGCTTTTCTCTTATCACTGGTGACAAATGACAAGACCTGGGCAAACGATCTCATGTTGCGCCAGGGGAGGTTTAAGTTGGATACAAGGAAAAACTTCTTCATGGAAAGGGTTGTTAAACACTGGAATAGGCTCCTCAAGGAGGTGGTTGAATCACCATCCCTGAATGTGTTTGAACTCCTTTTGGATGTGGTTCCACATCCAAAGTAGTAGATGATGTAGGATGGTTTGGTTGTGGTTGATGATCTTGAAGGTCTTTTCAAACCTGAGCAATTCTATGATTATATGAGGTCCCCTTGAGACTCCTCTAGGCTGACAAGTCCCAGCAGTCTCAACTTCCTCACAGAAGAGTTACTCTCATCCTTCCACCATTTTTGTGGCCCCTCTCTGGGCTCTCTACAATAGCACCATGTCTTTTATGAATTGTGAAGCCCAGAACTGACCACAGAATTCCAGCTGTGGCCACATCAGTGTTGGGTAGCAGGGAATGATCTTTTTTTCCCCAGCCTGCAGCCCAGGATGCCTTTAGCATTTGCAGCAAGTGCACATTGCTGGCTCGTGTTCAACTTGAGGTTCACCAGGACTGTCAGGCCCTGCTCTGCAAAGCTGCTTTCTGGAAGCTTTTTCTCTGTTGCCTGCAGCATGTACTGGTCCATGTATTTTGTTGTTCCTTCCCAGGTGCAAAACTTTGCACTTGTTGTTGAACTTTATGTGGTTTCTATCAGATCATTTCTCCAGCCTGTCAATGTTCTTTTCCGACATCGAACACTCCCCACAGTTCCATGTCATTTGCAAATTTACTGAGAGTGTAATGTATCCCATTATACAGATAGCTAATTAAAATGTTGAACAGAACTGTACCCACTGTTGGCCCTTAGGGTGCCTTGCTAGTTACCAGTCTCCAAATAGACTGCGTCACTTTCCACAACCCTCTAAGCCTAGCTATTCAGCCACTTTTCAGTCCATCTCACCATCTGCTCATCTAGCCCACACATTAACAATTTTCCAATGAGGATCTTCTGGGGGACAACACCAAAGGCCTTTTTGTCAGAAGTGATCATCCTATTACAAAATCTACATTGTACAATGCATCTCAGAAGTGAATCTCAGCTGGAAATGATAATGGCTTGCAGAAATAATCACTGGCACAACTGTGAATAGTTTTATTGAGTCAGTAGTATGGCTTCAAGTGAATAGTAATATAGGTCTTATCATTCTTGGCTGATTAATTCCCTCCCACATATGGGGACCTGAACTGTCCAGTAGATCCTGCTCTGGGACAGCCTGATAGTGCTGTTAACAAATCATCAGTGCAATCATGTGCTCTTCAAAGTCATGGGTAGTTACAGAGCCAGCACTCTGTCCTGTTTTGCACTACACAGCTTTGAGTTGAAAGCTTTAAGAAGAAAATATTGAAAAGGACATCATAGTGCTGTCCAGTTACCTAGTGAATGACTGCAGCGAAGGTGAAGACATAATCTTTTTGGAGACACATGTTGATGATAGGCACAAGTTGGTATATGACTTTATATAAGAAATAATTTTTAATCATGAAAGTGTTACAATTGCTTACAATTACTTTGGGAGTAATTTACCCAAAGTGGAATCTTTGTTCTTGGGGAGACTGAAAGTTGGGCTGGACAGGACCGTGAACACTGTGCTCTAACTGGACCTGATTTGCACTTGGTATTGAATTCTCAGAGGTCTCTTTCAACTTAAATTATTATGTGATTCCTCTCAGGTTTGTTCACTCTGATCTCAGAAGCAGTATTGTACTCTTATAAGCAGTTGAACAGGGTTTTAGAAGCTGTTTATTCTGAAAGTTTCTGGTTTGGATCTTAAAAATGAGCATTAGATGATAACTGAACAATTTTGTCCATATAGTACTGTCCGAGTTGACAAGTACAGACAAGTTCTCTCTAAATATCTCATCCATTTACTGCTTGTTCTGAATTGCAGTTCATACAAAGCAATAAAGAAAGAAAAAAATAAGAGATTCTGTTATGGAACTGAGTGATACAGATGACACCAGTGCCCTGCCTGCTTTCCTCTTCTCTTGGTGTAATTTGGTCTAAATCATACTTCATTGCAGTTGTTCCTATTTTCACATTAATGACATCTGCACTACAGGGTTTCTCATGCTTGTTTGATTCTGTCCTCTTGAATTGATAAAAAGGTCTCAGTGCCTCAAAGCACAGCATTCCTCCATTGAAGTCGGTGGATTTTCTTCCTGTCTCCATCCATTGATGCCTTTTGCTGCTGTCTTCTATAAATGACTGTAGAATTTACTTCAGGATGCTGGGGCTTTCCAGCCTAATTTGTCATTAGTGTTCAACAAACAGAAAGCAGAGCACACTTCAAAACTAGCAGTTTAACACTTACACCTGTCACTTTCTAATGTTCTAACTATGAATCATTTATATTGAAAATAAATCATTACACATTTAGGGCTCTTCATTGTTTTAGAGTGTTTGATCTGTGTTATCACAGCAGGCACAGCTCTGCCTTTATGAAACAGGAAGCAAGAAACATTAAACAAACAACAGGGATAAAACTAGAAGCTCCACTGTGGTAGCACTACACTTTGTGTCAGAAATTACAAGATGGGCTCACAAACTCAGTATGTTTATCAAATAGCTGATAGGTTTATGTCCCCAAAAGCACTGGTTTTGATCTGTACCCTAATTCCTTAGGGCACGAGAGATGTGTCTGAAACATATGATGCAGTATATTCACAGGTATTTGAATTCAAGTAGAAAACCTATCTGTGAAAACATGAGTGCCGCTCAAGAGAGGGAGAATGGGAGACAGAAAGCAATCAGTAGACTGTCCCCTTAGAGCGGAAGATAAAGTCTTTGAATGTTTCATGTTTTCTGTCTTCCTAGTACTACCCATAATTCAAATATCTTGTTGGGCTATAAGTGTGTCACAGTAAAATAAATCCAGGTTTAGTTAGGCGTGCTTGGTCTGCTGATGTGGGGTTATTTAAGCTGAGAGAATGATGTTTTACACCATTCATACATGTTAACAAGTACCACGTAGTGGAAAATCTGTTCATGTTCGAAAATGTGCTATCTGGCATGCTGATAACCCTAGCATTGGCTAGAACCAGATAGCACTACAAGAGTCATCCTTAAAATATGGTAACATGTTTTTAAACTGTAACCTATGTTAGCATCCGATGGGGCAGATATAAAAGTAAAAAAAGTTAAAACATATTTGGTGTGGAAATATAGCTCTGTCCCAGACTCATGCATAGAATCAGTAGAAGGGTGTGTCCTTTCTTTGTTCTATTGTGCAAGCCAGACAATACATCTAGTAATTCAATCTAATCAGACTTTCACAATCAGGTGCTGGCATAGCACTATAGCAAATATTTCCTGAATTCTTAGGCAGCCACATTTGGAGCAATTGGGAAAAATATGATGCGGTAACCCCTTCGTTGCCAACATATTTCAAAAAAGGAACAGCAGAGATAGTCCTACAGACTGTCTTTAGGTATTTTGGTCTAATCGGCCACGGTGATTTTAAATAGACAAAGAAATATTGCTGCCTATATTTTTAATTCTCAGCCAGGGCTGCTCCTCAGCCTCCCAGGAGGAGCTCCACACACACACAAAGCAGCGAACAGCCTGGTGAGGTTCATCCCAGGTCACTGTTTGCCTGTCAGTGTCCTTTGAATGTTTCTCCTGAAGGCTGACAAAGCATTTTCCCTTGGGAGCCATGAGTATATTTACTAGGCATTTGGTGCCTGCCCTGGCTGATTGTCAGCTACAAATCAGTCCTCTAAATTGCAAATAAATTAAGCATCGTAGCTACTGTATTTAAAAATTATATGGGGATTCATGTGAGTTTTCTGCAACTTAAAAATATCAGGTAGTAATTCATCACAGGTTTGCAAAATCTGTTAAGATGGCATTGCATGGATAGAGTCTAATTAATTTATGAACATGAATATTTGCGTTTCAGAAAAACAATGGCAAAATGTCTCAAATATATCCATGTAAATGGAGTAGCGTTATTAGCTGTTTTTACTGACAAAAATTGATATTCAGTAACACAAAGAAAATTTAGTGAGAGGCAGATTTTACAGGATCTGTGGAATTTTAACCTGATCATGGCTGTTATTTTTAAAGGCCGTTATTTGCAATCTATTCACTTTTTAATGTAGAGGGCAACTCCTCCACCCCTCCTGCTCTACTTCTCCCTTCTAAAAACCTTATAGCTCTCAATTATAGTACTCCAGTAGTGCAATTCATCTCTCCATGTTTCTTTGACAGCAATTAGGTGATGGCTTTCTAACTGCACCATGGTTCCTTTTCCTCCTCTTTAATTATTGTGTGCACTGGCATAAAGGCATGTCAGCTGGGCTATGAACTGTGTTATCTTCTTGGAGGAGCCTCCCCAAATGCAAACTTATAGTCAGTTCAGATTCCTAGGAAGGCCATTATTACCCCCAAACTCATCTGAGTTGTAAACTTACTAAAATATCCTCTTGCCACTTTTCTTTTCCATAGAGATTCTTAGTCCCAGCTGCTTCCCTCAACATTTCTTTGATGATGGGAACCAGTTGAAGACGAGAAACAATATTCATGACCCTCTGCAATTAAAAAGATCTCAGGTTTCAAACGCTAAATCTAAAATTCTTGCAGCAAAATGTGTGTGGGTGTGCAGTCTAAAGATTAAATGAAATAACTCTTGCCAGCTTCTGTTGAGTAAATTGGAGTAATAAATTCGTTTAATTAAATGAATATCTTCAAGTATATTAACTACTTACAGAAGTTGTCTTAACAAAAGGAACCCAAGATCATTACTGGAAATACTTTTATATTTTCTTGTTGCTCTTTGCAAAGGACTAATAAGAATAAAGACAGAGGGAAAAAAAAAGATATGGGATGATATTTTCATCCACTAACTGCTGGGGAAAACTCCATTAACTTTAAAAGCAGTTCATCAGAAAACAGTATCTTTTTTCTTATCTGTTTCATTATTTTTCTTAATTTTCAGTCTAAAAATTTCTGTGTGAATGAGTATACAGTGTGTTTTCACCAGTTTAGACATGGTACTAAAACTCTGGTAGACTGCTGCTTAGAGGCAGCCCAAATGATGGCTGTGTACGTTATTTCACATCTGAGAACAGGGTATGTAACTGTCCTTGTCTGTTTCTGGCAAGGTAGAGCCACAAAAAATAAAGCTATTCACGCACAGCAAGTGATTTTTTTCCCTTAAATTTCCAAATGTGATGATTTAATAAGATATATGAATTTGGGGTTAAATTCAAGCAAGAATAAGAAAAAAGATGCCTTCCAAGAGGTATGACTTGGGCGTTGTATCCTGAGGCTGTCAGACAATCAAGGTGAGAATTCTTTGATTGAGAAATCAAAGAGCTCTTCTTAGAAAAAAACACCATGTATGAACAGTAGTTCAAGTGAAACCTCCTAGGTAAGAGGAACTGATTTTGTTGTGAAATTCCATGTGTTGTCAAAGTCTGGCAGCTATTACTGGTACAATTTTTCCCACTGTTTCATTTTTCCATAATTTCTGTCAGGATCTTCAGATTTCACACGTGGTCTTCCCTCTTTAGTACTTTTTCATTTGAAATCATGTCCCTAAAATGATATTCAATTGTTTAAATAGGTTTACATTAACAATTTCTAGCAAGAATTTCTCACAATACATCTTTATTTTTTTTATTATTTTTTATGATTTTTTTTTTGATCTGGCAGATAGTCTATTATTTTATTCCCCACTCATTAAGACTAGATACAAAAGCTGGTCTTAATCTGAATTTTTGGAGTATGCTTCTGAGACATAGGTTATATAGGCACCTTAAATCCTTGATTTCATGAGAAAAAATCCAGTTACAGAAACTGGAGGGGATTGTGGTGTGTAAGTGTGACTGAAGAACCATTACTCTGCTCTGCTTGCCTATGTATATGAACCTAAATGTGACCTCATTGTTCACAGCTGAGAACACAGTAAACATTATCTCCAGGGCTGATTTTTTTTTAAATATATGTTTATCTCTCAGGTTTACTGACTTGTCCTCTAAGGTAGGATTATTATCTGGGTTACCTAGTTATCAGGTGGGCTAAATCAGGATGATGCTGCATGAGGACTGCTGGGCCATGTCCTGAACCACTGATTGAGCACCTGAGGACCCAGTCAGCCCTGGGAGCACAGGTGAAAGCAATTGACCTGTGCCACCGGAAGGCGGGAACTAGGCTCCACCCCTCTTAGACCTCATTTAAAGGCTGATTGCTGCTGAGGAAGGATCTTTTGTACATTCCTCCTTTTGGAGTTCTTTCCCTGTGA
This sequence comes from Odontophorus gujanensis, assembly GCA_013399175.1. Taxonomy (NCBI): domain Eukaryota; kingdom Metazoa; phylum Chordata; class Aves; order Galliformes; family Odontophoridae; genus Odontophorus; species Odontophorus gujanensis. Next base: position 147,278 of record VXAB01008508.1, read on the forward strand.
GCCTGGATCCTCGGTGACTGGTAAGCATTTAATTTTCTTTTCTTTTGTAATGTCTGCTTGTTTGTGCTGGTCCCTTTGCCTTTACAGATGCAGTGGTTTGGAAAAATACAGTTGTAGCTGTGACATAGTTTTTTGCAGTCCTAGCAGTCTTTGTCTTGACCTTGTTTTGGAGGTGGAAGTTCCTAAGAAATATGTTGAAATCTTTTTATTTTTTTTTTCCCCTTCATGTTGATGTTGTGAATAAATTCAGCGCTAGGTGAGAGTATAATATACTTCATTCAGGTATGCGTCCTGGTAACTAGATTATGTTACTAATCTTTTAATTTAATGCAACTTTTACATATCTAGAATAGAGGTGTTCTGTTTCACTTTGCTGTTGTTCGAACTGAACATGCAATATCTCTAATGCTTTTTATACAACCTACAAATAAATAATAAAACAAAAAAAAGTCAAAGAGGTAGCAAAGTCTTGAATAAAATAAGACTATCCCACTGAGATTGATCCGAGATGAAAGTGAGTGGGAAACATTGATATTTCCAGTGAAGAAGCCTGAAGAGATATTTCACTATCCCCTTTCTTAGGGGGTTTGTGTTAATGAATGGAGTTATGCTAAAAGATCTTCTTAGAAAAGATCTTCTTAGAATTCAATTTGTTTATTGGATGAAACAAAAGAAATAATTTATGACCAGGTGTATCACACATGAAGTATGTGTTTTGCCTCTTGGCTTCACCATAATACCCACACTTTGCTTAGACAATGAATTCTGTATGTTGGAATGTGCTAGAGTTAGAAAAAAAGGGTGATTAGAATTTCTGTGGATATATACATCCATGTTATTCTCTGTTCATGCTCAGTATGTAGTTTCACCTTTTGTAATGCAGATTTTACCAGTATTGTTAAAGTTGATGGTGTCAATACCACTTTGCATGGCGTCACACAACCCTACATGCTTTTGCTTCTTTCCATATTCCTTTTTTTCTATCCTCCTCATTATTGGTTACTGCTGGAACAACAGTGTAGAGGTGAGAATTGTGGGATTGTACTTCCTTTTGTTTTCTCTTTGACTTATATGGTCCTGTGCCTCCCTGATACAACCCTGGTTCAGAGTGGAGCCAAATTAGAACACTTGAGAGTCTACTGAGAGCATAGAAATCCCAGTACATGAATGACCAATGGAAGGTCTATCTTGATTTCAGCGAGACATTTGACAAGGTCTCCTGCAGCATCCTTATGACAAATCTGAGGAGGTGTGGAATAGATGGGTAGATGGTGAGGTGGGTTGAGAGCTGGCTGACTGGCAGAACTCAGAGGGTTGTGAGTGGTGGTACAGAATCCAGTTGGAGGCCTGTGCTTAGCGGTGTCCCTCAGGGGTTGGTACTGGGTCTCGTCCTGTTCAACATCTTCATCGATGGCCTTGAGGAGGGGATAGAGTCTACCCTCAGCAAGTTTGCTGGTGTTACAAATCTGGGAGGAATGACTGATGTTCCAGAAGGCTGTACTGTCATTCAGTGAGACGTGGACCAGCTGGGGAATTGGGCAGGAAGGAACCAAATGAGATTTAACAAGAGCAAGCGTAGAGTCTTGTTCCTAGGGAGGAATAACTGCACGCAGTGGTACAGGTTGGGGGATGACCTGCTGGAGAGGAACTCTGAGGAGAGGCACCTGGGTATCCTGGTGGATGACAGGCAGGTCATGAGCCAGCTGTGTGCCCTGGTGGCCTAGAAGGCCAACGGGATCCTGGGGTGCATTAAAAAGAACATGGCCAGCAGCAGGTCGAGGGAGGTGATCCTCCCCTCTACCTCTTCCCTGGTGAGACCTTACCTGGAGTATCGTGTCCAGTTCTGGGCTCACTGGTATGAAAAAGACAGGAATCTCTTGGAAAGAGTCTGGGCCCAAAAGCTGATAAAGGTCCTGGAGCCACCTCCCTTATGAGGAAAGGCTGAGAGAACTGGGTCCATTCTTCCTTGAAAAAGGAAGACTCAGACGGGATCTGATCCTCATCTATAAATATCTAAGGAGCTGGAGGCGAAGGAATGAGGCTGGACTCGTCTCTGCAACGTATGGTGATAGGTCAGGAACCGAGGCATAGGAATTTCCACACAAATGTGCATGGGAACTTCTTCACAGTAAGGGTGATGGTGGATTGGGGCAGGCTGCCCAGAGAGGTTGTATAGTCTCCTTCTCTGGAGATGTTCAAGGCCTCCCTGGAGGTCTACTTGTGCTACCTGACCTAGGGAGCCAGCTTTGGCAGGGGGGTTGGACTAGATGATCTTTGGAGGTCCCTTCCAACCCCTATAATTCTGTGATTCTGTGAAGGGATTGTGTCAGGGTAAAAAGTTCCAAAACTTAGACCAATGATGGAGATAGTTTGCAGCACTTGTTTTACCTTCCTAATGGGGGCAGACTGATAAGGATGGAAATGGAAACAAAGTGAATTAAAAGATCTTCAGTTCCTTGTATGTTCACTGATATGATTATAGACAGTATTATGATACCATAAGATGTAACCATTTTGTTACCATTACTGTGAGAAATTCCCATCTTCTCTGAAGCTATTCAAGTTCCACCTAGACACTTTCCTGCTCAACCTACTGTAGGGAAGCTTGTTTTAGCATTGAGTTTGGACTCTATGATCTCCAGAAGTCCATTCTAAGCCTTACGAGTCTGTGATTTTTATGAAATTCAGATGTCACTGTTCATCACTGCAATGTTGTAGTTGCAGGATATATGCTTAGTTTCATGAGACATATTTACATGCTCACTCTCTAATAATTTATGCATGTGTGTTCTGTGCCTTTCCAATACAAATAAGATTAGATTCATTGCTATTTTCCATCCTGTTTGTTGATATCAAAATCTAGCTATCATCGTTTCAGGTTGTCTGAAGTGGTGGTTAGCATTAAGTTGTAGGTAGCAACTACTCAGTCACTGCTGACCTTTGAGATGTTCGTTCAATTGCTTATAGTGCAGAGAACAATTCTGATGCAAATCTATGCGAATATAACATTTATAGAAGAATATGATAAATCAGTATAGAAATGTCTGTAGAAATATGCAGTATTTTATACACAGTTCTAGAGTTTTAAGTACCCCTTCTATAGGAATTTGCAAGCATACAGCACATAAAACTGACACGATCTAAGTTTCAATCTTCTTTCATACTTAAAAGCAACTGTCAGGGAACTCCCAATAGGTGCTTTAGATTCGTAAGGCTTATGGAGCTGAACTCTTTCTATGTACAGTAAAATGGCCAGATATGAGATACTTGTGAGTGTGAGACTGTATTCCTCAGGATCTGATCTATAGGCTATAAACTTCACATTCAAACTTATTGCAGCAGGGAAGATAAATGGCTTTAATATTTAAAAAATACTTAATGCTTTCTGTCCACTGTAATCAAATATAATAAAAATGGACAGTATGGCCAAAGTAGTCTGTTTCCACATACCAAATAATTCAGATCATATGTTTTCATGTCAGTTACAAATAAATCCTTGCTGCCTCCCTCTCATTTTCCCAGGGAAGTAGTATTCCCATTTCGGATGGTGTTGTATTAGATAAAATGAAGAAGACCTGCTCAGTGGGGTACATAAACACAAAGCTGTAAATCCTAAACCACTTCATTGAGTTTTTTACCTGTCTCTGGAAGGGCTTGCATATAACTTGAATGTTGGCTAGTTGCTGTGTCTTACATGATTTTGTAATATAAGATTTCGTCTTATTTAGTTTTAACTTTGGTTGAATTTCATCACATTGTAGCTTCCTTCTGCTTATGGATACTGATCAGACAGGATAACAAACTGAAGATCAGCTGTGAGCTCTGCTTTTGCTATGCTCATTCATTTTCAAAGGACAATTTACATGCTTATTAGTTAAAAGTATTAATTTTCAAGTGCAACTGTAAGGTTTGTTTTCTCTCCTCTTTTCAAGAGCACATGAAAGCATGTAAACTGTCTGAACTGTGAGGGCTTGCCAGTTCTAGTATTGGCTAGTACTTCTCAGGATGTGGCTACTAAGATGATAATCTCTAAGTGAAATGCAGAGATAAATTACTCCATCACTTCAAAATGAACAGGCTATAGGTACCTCTTACAGTGTGCTTCACCAAAAAATCACCTGTTTTAAAATGTTTGTCCTTTCCTAAAGAGAATAAAAATGTACGCATATTTATAAAACCACATAAGTTGATAATTTATTTTTTTAGATTTTTGATACTCATTTTACTTCTTGGTTTTCATGGATGAATCTTTATTCTAATAACAAAACAACATCTTAACTTAATCTTCTTTAGTTCCATTGATTAGTTTTTGACCTCAATTTAGTATTGAACTGCTTATAAAACTGAAATTGCTAGGAGAAATAAAGCTCAATTTTGAGTTTTTCGTCCTCTTTTGTACATCCCACTCACCAAGAGCCTTGAACTAGTAAAAGGATACTGTTTTTCAGAAAAAAAAACAAACATAAATATAAATCTCAGTTAATGCAAAACAGTGCTAAATGTCTTCTGTTATATTAAAACCTTAGAAACTTCTGGGATTTTGTTTAGGTGACAGCTTTGTTTTCCTAAATTAAGATGCGTAGAGTATTTCAATAATTATGCTATAGGACATCACTGACCAAAGTTGAAGTATTCCTGGCCTGCTGTCTTTTGGGATAGAGAATTAAGCTGAAACAGTGTGATAATATGAAGACCCTCGTATCAGATAAAACGACTCTGTTGTCTTTCTATCAGCATCACCTAGTGGTGAAACATATTATTTGCTTAGCAGCCTCATATCCTTAGGAAATAATTTGAAAGATTTGTTAATAAAGTGAGAAGATCAAGAAGCGAATTAAGTCTTAAAAAAAATTACAAATTGCGTGAAAATATACAATTATTATTACTTTTTGAAGTGCCTTGTCTGTTAAAAAGTATTTTAGAGGTGTCAAAATTAAGGAAGCAAATGAAAAGTTGATCGGTTCTATCGTGTATCTGGTTCACTTAATGAGCTGGTGACTGTATAGAATTACAACAGAAGGAGGGGAATTTTAAAACAGCTTCTTTATTTACTTCTCATACCTGAGTACCTTACTTTTATTATTTATTTTTGTAAGATTGCAGGAGAAAGTTAAAAAGAAAAATAAGTTAAACTATGTGAAACGTGATTTTTTTTCAAAGCTTTGTTGGATTTGGGTTGTTTTCCATTTACTTTTTAATAATTTAAATTTAGACATAATTGAAAATTTTGGACGCTGATGTTGTTTTCACTGATATCAAGGTTGCCTCGCTGAATTCAGTTCATTTTAAAGGAAATGAATATTGTGCTGAGAACAGGCAGTACTTAAACCTGCAGTGTGATTTAAGCAGACCAAGGCAGTTAATATAAATCTGTTTCTTTCATCTTCTTTCTCTCTCTCTCTCAAAAAAATTATATATATATATAAGTGGGATGGATAACTGAAAATAATATTACAAAAGTTTCTCTCTGTTACTTCTGAATATACCATGAAGCACTTTTGCGGTATCTCTGTAGATTCAAAGTTTTGCATTTAACTCATTCCATGTGCCTACCCCCTCTAAGCAAACTGTTCTAAACAATATACGTGCAATGGGCAGAGCTGCAGTAGAGCTGGTGTATATAATAGTTTCCAGACTAACATAGAAGCAATTAAATTTGTGAAGGCTTTGTTTCTGGCCTGTGTTTGGGACTCTTACTTTACCCTTTACTGACACCTCCTCCAGGGATGTATTCAAATTTTGTCTGATGATTTGGCACGCACATTTCCTAATAGTTTGGACTTGAACAAATGTCAGCCCATTGTGCTGATACCTATTTTTGAGTTAGTTACTTACAGTATCACACAACAATGTCAATCTGTAATTTACTTAAATGTCTTTAAATTTTTAAAGATCCTTTTCTCTTTCTAGTTAATATTAGATCAAAAACTACTGTTCTAAAATCAGGCAAGGGGGGCATTTTTGAGTACTTAAAAGTGCCAAAATGGAGGAGCTACCACTAGCAAGCTGATGAACAAAAGGAATTAGATGGTAAGGAGGAATTTATATCACAAATTTTGACAGAAGCCTTAATTGTTTATTAACTTTGAGCAGTCAACCTTTAAGTCTTTAAAACGAGGACCTTGGCTATATTTCATATTTCTCTCACTGTGTTCAGCACAAAGGAAATGTAGTTTGCATATTTTTTTGTCAGTTTTAACAGTCACTGCCTGCTATTGTCCCTGAGCCCTCAGTTGTTGTACTAGGAATATTAGAAACCACAACTTTGACTTCTTCAGTGTTTGCTATCCATATATGGTCTTGACTATTAATGTCTTGACTTCTTTTGTGTGTGATGGCACTATTTCCTTCCTCTGTCATCTTCTGTGAGTTTAATACCCACCGTGAGAGGAATTGTATCTTTGAAATTGCTATTTCAAGCAATTTCCTATTAGATTCAATGAGAGCTGCCTAGTTCTTTACTTTCAGGATTTGGTGAACTGCTCTGTGTACAGCTTGTCCATGGACCTTGTGATTGAGGGCATCCTCAGCATGTCTGAAGATAACACAAAACTGAATGGTGCAGTCAGCACATTGGAGGGAATGGATACCATCCAGAGGGACCTTGAAAGGTTTGAGACCTGGGCATGTGCAAACTTCATGATGTACAATAAGGCCAGTGCCCTGCAAGTGTTCAGGGTCAGTTTGAATGGGGCCCTGGACAACCTGGTCTAATGAAGTTGTTCCCTCTACCCAGCAGGGCAGAAAATAGGTGATCTTTTAGGCTCCTTCCAACCCAAGCCATTCTGTGATACTGTAAGTCTTCTTCAGTCCAATGCTGAAGAATCCCAAAACTTTTCGTAACTCTTCATAAGGCAACTCTCCAGCCACTTGAGTATCTAGTTAACTCTTTGCACCTTCTTTAGCTCCTTCCTCAGATGCAGGGAACAGATTCATGACCAGCAGTCCAAACGTTTTGTCTTGACCAGAAGATGTAGTTAGTTATTTTGCACTTGCCCACAGGTATCAGATATCATTGTATGTTTACCACAGTGCTCCCAGTCTAAGTACCTAGATGCATGCCGGGTGGCACTGCTCCTTTTTGAACCTTGATTGGCCCCATATCCTGTTGTTCTGCACCTCTGTTGTTTGAGAGGTGCATTCATTTGCTGAACTTACGTGATTTTTCCAGTGTTTGCTGGACCCAAACAGACAAATATGGGAAGAGTCATCTTCCCAGTTCCAGCTTATTTTTGATGTTGTAGAACTTGAGGGTTTAAATACTGATCTTCATTTAATAGAGCTGTAGCTGTCTATCAAGTACTTTTTTTTATCACATTCCCTAATGACAAATGGAAATATCAAGTTCCTTGGGAAAAGAGGACTCTTGGCAATGTGGCTTTGGCTGGTGCTGCTATGAAACAAGAGGCCAAGCTGAGGAAACTGCCAACACAAAAGGACATCCCAATATGAGTCAGGCAACACTTCCAGTGACTTTTGAATAATGGTAGCTTAAAGATGTTCGTTGATGTGAGCAAGAAAAAAATCTCTACCAGACTTTGTCTGCTATGATTAAGAAGCTGTCTGTTGTGAATTTCTGAGTTGGGAGGCAAGTCCAATCGCTGTTGCATTCAGTGTTTACAACCTATATATGTTTTGAATTGAAATTACCTGCAAGGCTCTCGATTTTGTCTAAGCAGGGTGGATTGAAATAAGAACTGAATTGAAAGTAACTGTTTATATCAAAACAAAGCAGAATATAATCAGAATGAAGAATAAAGAAGCTATCAAGTTCGGCAAGAACGGATAAAATGTAAAAAAAAAAAATTCTGGATTTTTTTCAAAACACAAATTTAGTGAAGTAGAAATTTCTAAAATTAGGCTAGTGGTGTTGTGAAGAAGTACATCTCTCTTCTACGTGTTATCTGGTATTTCAGTCTCTGCCGAAGCCAAGTAGCAGCTAGATTTCTTAGCAGATCATTCTCAGGAAGCTGTGTAAAAGACAAAAATGTCAGACAGTTATTCTGACATGAATATCTTCATTTTCCCATGCTGTACTGTTCAGGTGGACTATATCACACTGTGTTTTAAAGAACACTGTGGATATGTGGACATATTAAAATTCTCAGTTCTCTTTTAATATTTTTTTAATGTGACTGTAGAGAGTTACTGTCACCAGATTGCCTGTGCAAATGACATATTCTTCAATCTGTTTCCAAAGCAGGAATAAAGGAAAGCTAAATACAAACGTCAGTTTAGTATGACTTGCTTTAAATTGGATTTACAGTTACTTTATCTTGCTGAAGTAATTCATTTAATACAAAATATTCCTTTCAAACCTAAGGGTTTTGTTACCTTCATTTCCTAATAATTTCACTTTAGTGCAATCTCATTAACAATGCAGAGCTCTAAGAATACAAACATTAAAATGTTTGGTAGATGGCAGATAAGGGTTTAAAGCCTGTATCTATTAATAAGCTCCTAAGAAATACCGATACCTACCTTTGTCTCTTAATTCATGTATTTCTAGAATTCTTCAAATTAAATCTAAAATGATTAATCATCTTTACATATATAATTTGCTTGCTTAGCAAATCATTTATAAGGTTATGGCAATTTTACATTAACAATAGCAAGTTACCTTAGCATTACAAGTGAACCAGCTGATCTATGAAAGATTTTAAACCAGTTGCTAAATCTATATTCTTGTGTCAAACTTTATTAAATTTTACCCCCATTTCCTGATTAACTAAGATTATGTCCTAGGGAAGAAATGAAAGCTGGCTTCCTAGGTGTCTAATTCCTGAAAAACTAAAAATTCCAGCTGTGGGAATACAGTGAAATATGGTTAAGAGCAGGAACCTAGAATACTTCACAGTACTTCTTAACGTGGACATGTGTGCATTTTCCTCTATTGTAGCTGGAGTCCTCCCAGCAGAGTTGGGATTACATTTGGGGCTCCAGCTGAAGGGATGATTCACAGACTGTATCTTTCAGCCACTGGATAAAGACAAATGTCACCAAACTCCAACTGAACCCTAAAATTTAAACTGCAACCATTTGCTGAATCACCAAATAACTCAAAAAACCTCACATCCTCACCTGTTAGCAAGTTTACATTCTTCCACTGGGCCCAAACTAAATGCATACTGAAGTAATACTGCCTACAGATGCGAGGAAATTTTAAAGCAACTCCTCTCAGAAGGACATCAATCCCAACTGAGTCTCTGCACTAAAACTCAGTGATCTGCTCCAGAAATGTCATGTAAGTTGAAGTCATTGACAAAATCTCTTGTAACAGTGAACTTGCTGCTAAGAATTTTAAAGACTTTTTCTTTCTTCCTTTATCATGTTGTAGTTTCAAAAGCTCTCAGACTGTCAGAAGTTGTGAGGGAGATTGTGGCTTGCGGTAAATAGGGGTTGTGGAGAAGCCACGCTGTTCCCTGATATTGCAGGGAAACTACACAGTATTTTTTACGGTAAGTAAACCCTCAGTTTCTTTAAACCCAAGTTTCCAACTTGTAAGACATTTTAAACAATTTTTGGCATAAAATGAAGTATTAATGAAGAGTGTTTAGTAGTAGTATGCCTTTAAACAGGTAAGTCCCACTAGTAAAGTGATGAACAAAGTGCCTTTTAGCCAGTTATGATTGCAGTTTGCTAATGTCCTTGTTGAATATTTTAAAATAGTTTTGTTACTAAAAAAGTAAATTGAGAACCCTCTACTTGGAAACATAGCAAATCAAGCTGATAAACCAATGGGCTTTGAGGATGGAGCTCTTTCATTACAGAACAAATTTTGAATTTAAATCAATGTAACCTTACCCTGCAGGAAGAGAAAACTGTAAAGAACAAGAGTTGTACTGAGTTCGAAAGTAGGACAGAAACCAAAGGTAGAATTCAGTATGATATGATGTTTCTTAAAGTTAAAATTGTGGTCATGCTGAGATGTATGATTGGCAGTGGAAAATATCTTTGGACTACTCAAAGATCAATTTTAATTGGAAGTTAGGTCAGATGTGGAAAAGTAACTTTTGGTAACCAAGAATTTATGTCTGAAACTAACTCAGAATAATGATCAAAATCACAGGATTCTAAGGCTTGAGGTGACTTTAAAAGGTCTTCTAATCCATCTAACTACTTTTGGGCAGGATCATCTATAGATAACATGTTTCTGATTGTTTAAACTTTTCTCAGACCCTCAGTGTCAGAAAAGCCAGTTTGGCACTGCTAACTACTTTCCAAATGTTATTATTCTTAACTTAAAAAATATGAAATTCTTTTCTTGCAATTGAAATGTTCTTCTGTTCTTCCCATGTTTGGAGAGTAGATCATCTCCTTTCTTTGCAGTTCCTTCATTAAGATTTGAAAATTATCATAAAAACGCCTCTACAAACTTCAACAGTTTCAGTTTTTTTCATTATAACAGTGCTTTGTAGACTTTGCTGTTAGATTTCTTCAGTGAGTTTATATTTTTATTTTAATATAATACCTAAACTGAACACGGTACCTCAAGAGATTTTTTACTGTTTAACAATAGAGCAGAAATTTTTCTATTTGTGTTTTAAAGAGCTTTATTGCTATTATGATTATTTTCCTCAGAGCATGCTTTTGTGGTTATATTGGGATTTACTACTTGGGAAAGTCACTCATTATGGTAGGTTCTTGTCCCATCCTTTTTCTTGATATGTCCTCTGCTGTAGTTTCCTTCATCTCTCTTATGGATAGTGTGCGTAAGTTTGGGCAGCATTTAACAACTGGACATGCTAAAGACAGTTCCCTTAGTTGTGGTGATGTAGATTTTGCAACAGCTTCCTTGTTCTAGCAGGGCACTCAACCCAGACATTTAATTTTCAGAAGAGCTCAGTACCCACAACTCCTTCTGATTTTACCATCTCAGCAGATAAAAATCAAGATTTAAATGTGGATTGCTAACTAAAGATCTCTAGGGTGAGCTTTTCCAAAATTGCAGGGTCTCTGAACATAACTTCTATCGAAAACTCCTCTAAAATGCCAGTGCTATGACTAACAGTCATTGCTAGAGCAAACTTAAGAATTGTTACCGTTTTCCTCTCTTTTATTTAGTGCCAGTTTAATTCCTGTGAATAGTTAAGTAGTCATAAGTGACTTCATACAGTATGAAAAGACAGCCTGACTCTACACTTCCATATTTGTGACCAACCCAATTAGTTCCAACCTAATCCCATCCTAAACCAGGCCTGAAGAGACCAATTAATGAAGATAAGGCAATTGTATTTCAGAAATAAGCTAGACCTATCGGAAGGTCTGTCAGTAAAGTATTTTGAACAGTAAGGGACTCAGAGTATCCTCTCAAGTAAAGAATCTTATTCTAGAATGCTTTAAAATCCACAAATCTACACTTTGTTTCTAGATAATTTAGAATTTAAAAAAAAAATGAATACTCCTTAAACATTATTGAAGATTTCGAAAGAAAAATCATGCCAGGATGCCTGCTGGAGGCAATGCTTTGTAAACCTGTACAAATCATTGTCTTCCCTCAAATTTGAGATGCACTGATGTCTACAAAAACTGAAAAGTCAAAATATCTGAGTCTTGTGATTACTGCCTGTCATGCTGACCAATGCTGTCTTGCTGTGCCAGATCAGTTCACACTAATCTGCTGTGCCTTGTGCAGATGCTAGGCTCTATTGGACAGGATTTAAGTCATCTTACTGTATCTGTGGTTGGGATAGGGAGCCCCGGTTTCCTGAACAAAGTTTAAGTGATGCAGCAATATAAATTATAGGAACACTGTTGTGCTTTTGATTAGGTCACTTTGCTATTTGCTTTTCTGTACAGAAGAGCACTATAGGGGTCTAATTTTAGGTTTCCAAAGATATGAAGCTCCCTGATTCTGGTTTCCTGAATTCTTTGACTGTTGGTGTAACCCTTAGCTTAACTTTATAAAAAGAGTAATGATTTTGTATATAACCTTTTCAGTTGTCACCTCAAAACCCAACACTTTAACAATTTGGACACTGCTGACCTCTTTTAGTCTATCCTACTACTGCATATCTCTCTGCATGTGGGTTTTCTAGTCAACTGTACTTGTCCAGAAATATATGCTCCTCAAAGTAGACTGGGCAAATAAACTGAAAGGATAGATTTTTGTCCCACGCTTGAGTAAGTGGGATAAATAAAAAAGCTACCACATAATTGGAAGATTTACGAGAAAGGAAAGAAGTAACAGTGAATGACCTTAGAAAAATCCATTTCCTTAACAACCATTTATCAGGCAAAATGTCAAAAAAAGATTAAAACAAAGAGCTTTGATTCTTTTGAGCAGGGTTTTTAGGCTCTTAAAGTCCAAGCTTATTCTGTCTGTCAGGAAAACAACTAATGAACGTCTTTCTGGGGGCTTCTGCTGTGATCCTTGGGATTATAAAGAAAAGGTGAAAAATGAATATTCTTCTTGCTCCAGTAGTGATCTTCAGACATTCCTAAAATGCTTTGGCTCAAGCTGCTTTGCAGCTTTAGGACAAATTTGTCTGGGAACCACTAGTAGTGATTTGACTTTCATTTTAACTTTGTGCTGGCAAGAGCAATGGGTAGTAATGAGGAGCATTACTTTATTCTTGCTTGAGATGATGTTGCTCAGTAACAATGATCCTACTTGCAAGGGAGAAATCCTGTCTAATTGTTTAACTTTATTCAAAACAATGCAGCATTTATGGATGGTAATTCTTGTCTCATGTTTTTTCATCCCTTCATCCTCAGCATGCACTTCAAGTACTCTGAACTACCTCTGGGTAAAAATTTTCAAGAGTTTATGATAAACAGTGAATCTAATGTTCTCCTTGTAAAAACTGAGGAAAAATATACATGGAACAAGACTGTCTACACTGCATGATATAAGCCAGATAGTCACCTTATGGAGGTGCAATTATCCTTTAGAAGTATGTGCATATTTCTCCAAATTTACTAGGGCTAGGTACCGTGACAGAAGGACAAATGAAAAATATAAGAAACCAAATTAAGCAGATTGAGATTGTCAGGTCATTTTACAAAATCTAAGTCTCAAAATATGAAAAAGAACTTGTCAAAATAATATTTTACCCTTTATTTTCTATGCACAAGCAAAAAATCACAAGAAGAAGCAGCGTGTCTTGGCTGAGTTGCTGGAAAAAGTTCTGCAGCTTTCACATTTCATTCCTTTGTAAAATATAATGTCAAGAAAATCTTCCTAGCATCTGTTACATGCAGTTCACTAGCATGCTCTGATAGCAGCAACATGATTGCAAGCAGTTACTGGGATGAGCATTTGTTTCTTGGACTTTTGACTCACCTGAATCCTCTCTCTCAGCAGTGCTTTTTCAGTGTGTATTGTTTCTACTTGATGACTCTTTCCAGTTCCATCTACTGCAAGACAAATACTAATGAAATATTATCTCTTTAATTCATATGTGTGTAGGTATATACATATCTATCTTTATAGCCATCATAGTAGTCTGTTAGTTATACTTACATATACCTGTATGTATGTATTCAAACATATGCAAATTTTCTCATATATATTCGTGCACACATGTATATGCAATGGTTTTAAAGGTTAATAGCTTTTTTTTTGTTTGCTTTTGATTCTGTTTTGGAGATATAGATTTTTTTTCTGTAAATTCTTCCATAATATTGCTGAGCTTTGAAAATAACAGTATATTACTTCATTGAAAAGCTTAGAGAAAATGGACTCTGAAATACAGAGTTGGAAGGGGTGGATAGAATTTTAATCTTCTCTGTGAGTACACAAAGATCTTTTAGATGAGAAAAAAGGATTTGACTTTCCTGTATTGAATCCTTCCTCAGAAACAAGAGATTTTTAATAATTTGTCTGCTTTATATAAGCTTGGTCCTAGGTAAACATTTACAATTTCTTTACTGTATCTAATATATACCTCAGTTCTTTGCTAGACATGGAAAACAGTGATGATACTCCAAGTTTCTTTGATCTCCACTCTTCTGCCCTAGAGCTTCCTACAGCCCTTCTGGAAGTTGGTTTCAAAAATTACTTCTTTATACTGTTTGTGGTTGTTCTGTCACTTTGAAAGTCTCCTGTCATTGAATCAAATCGATCTTTTTTTTGTAGAGAATTAGTGTTTGTTTTCCTTTCCTTTTTTTTCCCCAAAGTGAATCAGTGATAGAAGACCACTACTTCTTATGTAACTTTTAAAGTAATATCATGCAGACACTGGGAAATATCTACTGCAATATACAGCTCAGCTGCTGAACTGTGTAACTATTTTGCTAACGTGAAAGGAAAGTTTTGCTCATTTAGAATGTTTCCTTATCTTTAGCTTGTATTTTTTGGGTGGAAGTCCTTATTCTGAGAACAAGTGCAATACATGAAGAAAAAATGCATGTTTTGCATCTTAACATCTTTCGAATTATCTAAATTCTGTCATGGAAGATACTGTAGGATTGTCTCTCTTTAAAGGGCTTCCAGTATGTCCCTGGCACAAAGTGGTTGAGTTCAGTGACAGTATAGTCCTGCCCTGGATGCATCCTCTGTGTGACTATGCTGCAATTGATGCAGCATGAACTAAGAAACCAGACAGTCTGTCCCTCAGAGGTGAGCAAGTGGTGGTTCCTCTTTCCTTCCCTTCTTGCTTATTTCTTTGCCACTGCCTTTGATTCTCCTAAACCTATTTCCCAGCTCCGCACTGTACTTGCGGGCCGTAATGCTCTCTACGGAAGGGCACATCTGTTGCTGGTTCTTCTTAAGCCAGCTTTCTTCTCTGGGGCTCACAGATCTGCAGTGCACCCATTCTTTCATAATCAGGTGGAAAACTGGAAATGCATTTTTGAGTGATATGTAGATGCTATTAAAATGGATCACATGGTGGGGGTCAAGTTGTGGCAGGAACTTGAAACATGCCAAGTATTCTTGGCAATGTCATCTCTGGAGATTTTACTTTTTAAACAGGTATTTTTCTATGCATCAATAACTGGTTTCTAATGATCTGATGGCCATTTTTGTATGCTTGAGAGAGAAAATTGACACCATGCCTTCCCCCCAAAAACAAAAAGAAAAGCATACCATGAAACCGAAACCCCAAATCCCCAGCCAAACACTAACATAGATGGGTCACCCATATTGAATAAGGGAAAACAGACTCTGTGTTCTATGGCATACTTTTCTGACATACGTGTTTGGTGTGCTGTCTGCTGTGTTCAAACATTTGGTAGTATCATTGTTTTGTTTGAATTAGGATATCAAATGCAATGTAGGAAAATCCCTGTGCCTTCTGAGGAGATTTTCAAGATTGGTTATCTTCTAAAACAAACATGTATTTACCAAAACTCATAGTGCAGACCCAGAGCGAGACACTGAAGGCCTTGAAAAGTCTCCCTCTCTATCTCCCCAATAATTCTTTCAGTTGTACCTTGACACTTGCACATTTTTTCAGGAATGCTTTTTCTCTTGAAAGAGTGGGGAAAAAAAACAACAAAACTGTGGCCTTTTGACTCTCTGGAAATGTTTGCTCTGACCTAACCATAATGTCGAGTACTTTCAAAATGTGCATACAAACCACAGCAAGTCAATTTATCAGGCAACTAATTCATCACTAGTGACAAAAAAGCTAACATGACAAACAGTTCAAATTTATCATAAATGTAACTATGATATTTTGTATGTATGTAATATATTGTGATGTATGTACAAAGCACCTACACAGATATACTGGAAAACTGGTTCTGAAACGTGCCTATCCCTGGAATGGGAACATACTTATGACTAACATATTTTTCAGTTGAGACTAACAGATTTTAGCAAAAAAAAGTCAAATTTTTGAAAACAGAACATACAAAAAAATATTTCTCATAAACATAATCTGCTAGGTCTTCTAAAATATTTAAACTATACATATCACTTAATTCCTGATATATTGGGATGAGTTTTCTTGGAACGTGTATAAGAAAGTGAAAGAGCTAATTTTAATGAGTTTATATTTGTAAAAGGCTGCACCAAAAAAAACCCTCAAGCCCTGCAATGTTTCTGTCACAGCAGCGATTAATTGGCAGAGAGATGCTTTGTTGAGGGGAGGAAGATATCCCTACTGGTTCAAGACAGGTGGACATCAGTTTGAATCCAATTTACATTTTAAAATGCATGATAGAAAGTATTTTGAATTACACTGTCTGGATGAAAGGGAGCTCTTAGTCTAAGCTCCTCTTTTTCTTTTATTTTTTTCTTACCCAAGCATTAAAACTTGTAGTAGCTAAGTTTTAATGAAGATAGCTACCTCAAAGAGCAGTTGAACAAGATATTTACTTGACTAAGACTAAAATCTGAACTCATGCTGGGCTAAAAAGAAAACACAAGCTGATAATTGGACAGACCTGAAATTGGATTGCTTGAACTACATGCAGCTAGAATCAAGTGAATGTATCTTCATCAAGTTATTATTTGTTTGCCTTGGTTAAGGTTTCTTTCTCCTGATATTAGAAAACTGGAACAGTTACTGGGCCTTACTGAGGGACCTGTAGTGTAATGTGCCTGCTCTGAATGGTGCAAGAAGAAGCTTTTAATGGACATTTTTTGGACTAAAGTGACTGGTGGAAAAAGAAAGACTATTTATATAAGATTAGGACATATGTATAGAATTTTGGTGTGTATTTTCAGGTACAAATTTCAGTCTTTCAATAAGCAGTGCAAAGTCAGTGAAGCCTAATTCCAAACTTACTTCTGTGCCTGATTTAGACTCACATTAACAATTTACAGTTTAAGTGATTGATTCTGAGTTGGTATTGCACTTTTTAAATCTTTCTTTTACAGATAAGGTCCTCAGTCTGCAACAAATGAAAACAGTAAATCACCAATGCAAATTTTGTTCATCGTTTTAACATTCAGCTTTCCTTCTAATATGATGCATACAGCTTCCTATGTTGTAAAGTTCCTTTAAGTGCGGCTGTGTATGATGCCAGAAAAATAACCTAATAGTGTGCATTACTGCATATTTTTTTCTTATTCAAGTTTTAGCCAACTTTTATCTCACCTCAGTATGCCTGCTGAATTGAGCATTGAAATGAATGGAGCTACTGAATACTTTGGATGAATAATTTGTCCACTTAGGTGTCAGAGCACAGGCAATTTCTGAAAATCTTTCAGAGTTGTTTGTTTCTCAATTGAAAATATCTTCAATAGAAAATGCTGGTAATTGCATCTTACATCACTGGCCTGTGTACTGGTACAGCCTAAGATTTAGTCAACAGTTTATCTTTTAACATTGAAATGTACTTTAAAATATTCCCATCAAGCAACAGAGACAGACTACCTAGGAAGACTGGTTCCAGTGCTCCAGCCTACCTACTCACATGGGTTTCTTTTCATTGGAAACTATAGTTTGAAGGCAAAGGTGGATGGGGCATTTTTAAGGTTGTCTTAATTAAGATACTGAGGGAAAACATTCCTGGAGCTGGGATCATGGTCTCAATGCAGCAGTTTGGGGTTGGTCTCAGACAAGCAAAGCAAGCTCAAGCCACTGAACCCGCATCTAGGTTAACTAATGTAAAAAGTGCCCAACATAAGCCATGGCCAATCCTTTTTCATGTATCTGGTCCACACGGTCCTTCTGAAAGAAGCTACCACTTCTCTAAGACATTAGCTTTTACTCCTGTACTTCCAGCAATGCCTGTGTGATTTGGGGCACAACTCAAAATCATTGCCCCCCTATCAGGTATTTTCCTCTGAAAATTTTCTCATGCTTATCCAGAGGAAAATAATCAAGATTTAGGATAATGGAGCTTGCCTCTCTTTGCCTAATCTGAACCTCACCAATGATGCTAAAGGAAGGTGCAGTGTTGAAGATACATTACCTCAGCTCTTCCCCAGGGTCCCTTCAGTCTGTATGCAAAAACTTTATATGGCCTTCCATGGAACTGTATTTGCAAGATTCAATTACACTTACCATATGTTCTTTCACCTTGCTTGCATAATTTGTGTATTCAAACAATAAAAGGAAAAACACGGAAAAATAATCTTTTATTGCTAGTGCTTTATGTTTAGTCCTTCGAATTTACCTGGGATAATTAGAGTTACATGCTGTATCTTTTTGTAATGGATAATGATGTACAGCATTCAAAAAACAAACTGAAGGTACTTTCTGTTACCTGTCACCACGGTGATATGTCAATGGGTGCAGCACTCCCTGCTCTGGAATATAATCTCTGGTTTCTTTTGGAGTGTGAACTGGGGAAAAAAACAGGGTTTACTGCTGTCATTTTTGATGTTATAAGCTTACAAACTACAACCTTGGGAGATTTTACACTAAATTTGTTTTTTATTGTTTCACAAAATGGGTCCTGTTTTCTGGCAGTCAATAAAACTACAGGTGATACTCTTCTTATAATAGATGTGAATGGACTATTACTGTTTGCTGCAGCCATTTAACTGCAGGGCAAGCTTTATAAGGGTTTTCACTGCAAAAACACACAATCTTTTTTTGACCACAGGACTATTTCTTTATTTTCATCAAGTTTCTTGGTAATATTGCTACATACTCATCTGAGCAGGTCTGAAAAAAGTAGAAAGTTCTGTGCTTCTGAAGCTCAAAACAAACTAAAAGTTGAAAATAAGTGAAATGGAAGTCAGTTCAACACAGTGTAAATACCTAATTTCAAGATTTAAAATAATAAAGCAAACATCATATGGATTATATGTAAGGAATGGCAGTATAGAAGTCGCTCCCATCTCTTGGTGTGTATTCTTAAGACAAATTAAAAAAAAAATCTTAAAGAAAAAATCTAAAAGAAGAAAAGTTTTAAAGAAAATCTTAGAGCTTTTTATTGAGGCTACACTCTACCTCATCCTCCAGTTCATTATTGAAGCTGATAAAAAGGATTGAATTCAATAATGACTCCTGGGGTATGATGTTACTACTGGCCTCTAACTAGGCTTAGTACTTCATCATTATGGGCCTACCCAGCCCACAGTTGATCATCCTCTCTAGGTGGATCTTACGGGAGGTAGTGTTGAAAGCCATCCAGAAGTTAAGGTGGATATTATCCACTGCTCTCCTCTCATGTGTTAAGCCAATGGTGTCATTATGGAAGATGTGCTGGTCAAGCATGATTTCTCCTTGAATCCATGCTGACTACTGCTAATGATTTTCTTGTCCTTTACGTGTGTGAAAATGGCTTTCAGGATTAGCTGTTCCACCACGTTTTCAAGGATCAGGGTGAAGATGACTGACATGCAATTCACTGGATCCTCCTTCTAACCTTTCCTGAAGATAGGAGTGACATTATCTTTCCTCTAGACCTCTAACATCTCTCTCAGTCACCATATCTGCTCAAAGATTATCAAGAGTGGTCATGCAGTGTTATCATCCAGCTCCCTCAGCACTTGTGGATGCATTCCCTCAGGACCCAAGGACGTATGTATGTCCTATTTGCTTATGCATTATCTGACTTTATCCTTGCTCCACCCTTTCCTTCTGGTCTCTGGGTTATGGAATCATGAAAGACAGCCTTGCTGGTAATGACACTCCAGTCACGGGAACTATTCCACCAGGTCTGTGATCCCAATAAGACTGTAACCTTGCAGCTGCACACTACAGTTTAGCTCATCATATTTATCCTGTATATGTACAGGTGATTCAGAGAGGCACTCCAGCATGCTGATTTTCCAGAAAGGGCATCTATTTTTCCCTCATAGTAGTGCCTTGTAGGCTGTTTCATATTTATGTGAAAATGATGGAGATGACACCACTTAAGCCCTGTTATTTTGTCTTTAAACATCACAAGCATGTTGTATTTCTGAAAGGAGAGTATGTCAGATTAGTTTATTTTTAGCTCAGTGTGTAAACCCATGTTGCTTTGGACAGACTGATTCCTCATTACACATTTCCTTCTTTACTGCTTTTTGAGTCCTTTCTTTACATAAACTACGTGTTTGTGGAATGAAAGAATAATTTGGGTTGGAAAAGATCTTCAAGATCATCAAGTCCAACTTTATCAACCAAGATTACTAAACCATGTTTCTTAGTGCCATGTCCACATGTTTTCTGAATACCTCCAGTGATGGGCATTCCACCATTTCCATGGCCAGCCTGATCCAAATCTTGACCATCCTCTCTGTGAAGAAATTCTTCCTCAGTATCTTACCTAAACCCACCTTGGCACAATTTAAGTCTGTTTCGTCGTGTCCTATCACATGTCCTACTGGCCACTCTATTTCCAAAGCACATAAGGATATCATTGGCCTTCTTGCCCGCCTGGGTACACTAGCTCACATTCAGTCAGCTGTCTGAGGGCAACCCCAAGTCCTTTTCTGCTGTGCAACCTTCCAACCACTATTCTCCAAGCATATATTACTGTGTAGGGTTATTACAACCCAAGTACAACACCCGACATTTAGCTTTGCTGAATGTCTCGTGATTGGACATGGCCCAGTTCTCCATCAGACTCTTAACCAACTGCAATGTTCACAGTAGTTACACAAGGATAGGTAAATAGGCTTTGTAACAAACAAACACCCAGACTCATTTTCATCTTTCAATTGCTTTTTTGACTCCTAAACTGAATAGTTTTAGAAAATGTCATATATATATAATTTGTACAATATACATCTATATTTTATAGTATTAAAATACTGTGACTACAATGATGCATCTGTCAAAACTCTATGATCTTTAAGGAGCAGAATGCCATTCTTTAGATATGAAGTCTTTCTTCTCTGAAGTCTTTGAATTTCTTTCTGATATCAAATTCCAGAGAAAGGTAGGAGTTTAATGTGTTAACATACAAGTGACAAACTGATTCACTGAACTCCTTTATTTTAAGACGATTAAAATACAGATGTAGTAAATGTTTTTTCCACATTACTCTGCTAAGGCTAAAGTCAGCATCTTTATGAAACTTTGTATCAAGACAAAGATTTTGCCTAATTTTAGGAAAGCGAGAGTGAATAAAATAGTCATAAATGCTCATTTAATGGTACAGACATTTCCAGTATTTTAGAAGACCCACTGGTAAGCTTAGTTAATTTCTTCATATTTCGAGTTGTCAATGGTTTATGCGATGGTTCGTTTCGGTTCTGTGATGACTAGGGAGGGGGGACCCATGGACCCATGCACTGGGGAGGGGAAAGGGAGGGAAAGGGAAAAGGGATACAGGCATAAAGACAAAACAGCAGCAACGATCTGAGGAGGAAAGCTGATTTAATAAATAAGATACTGGAATGCAAAATAACACAGCATAATTGGAAATGAAGCTAATAAATCAAATAAAATGAGCAAGAGAGTGTCCGGTAAACTGAAGGCCTTAAACTGAATGCGGAAGGCAAGACAGCTAGGGAGCACTGTCTGCTGGGTTGAGCCGAAAGGGAAGAGACCGTGTCTCACGACAAGCGAACAGAACGGTTTTTATCTTTCCCTCTGAGCAGAAGATGGAAAAATGGAAAGCAGCACAAAGTCTGCTGGAGTACATAGTTCTTCTTCTCTTCTGCCATCTCTTCTGAGATGGATGTACCCAGAGCTATTGATGATCCATTAAGCTGGAGCATTAACTCTTTAATTCCCACTGCACTACATGATGTCGTGATGTGGAATACCAATAACAAAAAAATCATAAAATCATGACACGAGTTACCCTTTTTTTGTAGAAATATTCTGATTGCTAATGGTTATGTTCTGCATACACATAGTTAATTCCAAAAGAAATTACTCATATTTATTTACATGGAAACTACAACTGATACAAAGTGCACAATAACACTGTTTGATGGAGAAAACTCTCAGCTACAAAACACACTTTTTTTTTTTGACACAGTCACCACCATTAGCTGTGCATTTTCACCAGGAATTTACAACAGCTTGCATGCTTCGCTTTTAAAAATCTGCACCAGTAGAGGTGATCCACTTTCCCTGTGGCAACTGCTGAAATACATCATCCATTGCCTCACTGTACTCACATCCACTGTTTAGTTTGCAGAAACACTCAGAACTGATGAATATCAGTGAGTGCCATTTTTTTTCCTCATGGAGTAATTCAATGACACACCTTTGCTCCATATGCACTTCCCTGTTAAATGATAATTTGTCACACTGCCCCTCTGCTGCCACCTGTCAGACAGCAACAAAGTATAATGGAATATTGTTGGGAAAGTTCAACCTCTACTGTCCTACTGTCAATATCTATCTCTGTTGTTGTGGTTGAACACAATAAAGTAGGAGGCATTACTTTCAGAGCAGCCAACACACACACGTATATATATACCTAGAAGAATTTCTTTATACGCTTATTTTTCAAATGCTGCATTATAAGATGGGTTGGTTACTAGCTAGAATGGGACAACTGGAGAGGAGAAAAAATAAGAAAAGATGAAAGACAAGGTGTGAAAGGATCAGATTTTAGATTGGAAAGCACAGTAAAGCATGTAAATACCAGTAAATGTCAGCTGGCATTGACTTATGTTTGTGAATCTCATACGATGAACTCATCATTACAAAGATTTAACATCTCTCTGGCGGCTTACTTTTCACCTGCAGCTTGCTGATGTTTTACTCCTTTCTTCTTTTTATTTTTTGTAGACTTTTTTTTTTGGTCACATGGGATATTATGATATTTCACTCTGAGTGTAGTGTGAGAGTCTGAGCTTTAAACTGCAATCACACCACACCTCCGCCTGCAAGCTATCTGATTTTGTATCCTCCTGCAGCACATTTTGTCCTCTCTGATAATTAAGGAAGAAGGGGAACACAGTAATCTCTCTACCCTTGATGTCTCATTTCTTTATCAAATTCAGTAACTTCTTGTAGTGTTGATCTGCCATTCACCTCTTGAAAATTCTCTTTCTTCTTTTTCTGTTGCTAAGTACTTGCCATGTTTTTATAGAACAGGCCCTCTGGCTGAGGAAAAGTTGCCAGTTAGAACTTGTGAGACTGATCCACTCTTTTATTATTATTTCTTTCAGCAGCTATTCAGTGTCTTTGATGTTACCCATACATTTGCATTAAAAGATGTCAGTGATTTATTTTAATAAAACCCAATTATCCTTTTTAGAGCCAGTAAGAAATGAATGGATGTTTCCAGTTTAATTGCAAATATAATCTCATGGTAGGAAACATACCTGGCACAGAAGGAACTTTGCCATTAATAGTGCCAGAAGCAGCTGTGAGGGTTAACAAATATCTAATACTGTGTGGGCTTAACTGCATTAACTTGCACAGAACTATTTGGGTCTCAGGAGAAAACCAGCTGTTTTCAAGGAGCTCCACAAGGATAATGCTAAAATATCTTGTTTTTCATGCAATTCAGTATCTCTGCATGGTCTCTGTGCTGTGTAGACGTTTTATTTTGGGAAAAGAAATGACTTGGCACTTCCAAGAGGTGGCCTCATCTGGTTTCTAGGGCACTTTTGTTTAACTAGCTCTCTTACAACTTAAGTTTTGCTGTAGTTTCACAAGGAAATAAATTGGGAATTTCAGTCTTCTGAACTGTTAAATCAGCATGATCTTGGTTGTTTTAAAGCCAGCTTCCTCTACTCCAGCAAATCCTTGATTTCTACATATTGATAACAGCAGGACGCTGTGTTTCTATTGATATTGGATTGTCTTTATCTGAAAATACAAGATTAGTTTCGTTACTCACACTGAAATTTCCCTACTGGTGTAACCAAGAAGAAAGTATTCAGGATCTTTATGACATACTAAAGCTAGGCTGGGTAGGACCTGAATAACATCGTAAAGATAGTTGCACCAGCCAAACACCTTCACAGGTAGTTTGCATCACCTAAATATTAAAGTCGTATGACTGGCCAAATACTGGAAAAGGCTGGTGAGAGAGTTTTTAGCAACAAAGAGACTGTTCAGTTATTGCCATGTATCTTGACTGAGACTCACTTGTATATCTGAACAAAGCCGTGGCAAGCTGAGAAGCCCATCAGGCTGTAAGACTCACATGTATGTATAATGTAAGCTTGTTATGCTGCAGTGGTACAAAACCCTCTTCATGTTTTTGTTTTGTTTTAGCAAAAAAACATTGATTTGTGTCTCAGCAATTTTTCATCAGCTTGTTTTCCCTGAAACCAACATCCAACCCAATAACTACTTAATACAAAAGTCTCTGTTGTTCTTATTTCTAAATATCAATAAGGTCTCAAAATGAAAATGAATACTAGACAAATTTTCTCCGGAAGTATACTAACACGGACCTTGAATTGGACTTCAGCATCACAAGAAAAATAGGTATTAACTAATGAAAATGATACCAAACACACAGGGTTTATTTTAATCATTCTAACTGACTGATCTCTGATCTGCTAAAGTTATGAATTACAGAAACAAAACAAACCACAACAAAACAACAAACAAAACAAAAAAACACCTACCATCACCACTCCCACATGAAAAACATTGGAAAGCATCAAAGAAGAGAAAATAAACGACTTTCATATCTGGGTAGGATAATACTCTCCTTCTTTATCAAATTTGTAATGAGCTTGGTCTATATTATTGTCTATCTATCATATGATTATATCTATCCTCATCTATCTCGTTGCATAAATTGAAAACTGAGAATACTGTTTGACATCTATTTTGTATAACTTCAAATGAATTATATTTTCTGCCTTATTGATTCCTCCCTTCCTATCCTTATTTTGCTACTTATTGTGTTCACACAGTTGTATTTGCCATTGCAACACAACCCCTGTAGGAATTCTTAAATCTTAATTATGGATGAGGATATGCAAAATATTACTTAGGTTTGCTCCTTTCCTCCCCGTGCAGTTATGGGTTTGATTTGCATGTGGGTATCCATGCAAATAATACAGATTTTTATAGAACTGATCCCACATAGGGATGGGGAGTCCTATTGAAAAAATTCCATAAAACATTTAAAATTTCATAAAGTCCGGTTTTCCTGTTAAACTAAAATTGAAATAGTCAAGAACTTTGTCAGTGATTAATTGGAGACGTGAACCCAAGGTACTGGGAATATATATTGAATACAGAGTTCAAAAGATTCAAGGATTCATGATGACATATTAGCTCTGTGTTTTTAAGGTGTCAGGGTGCATGCCTGCCCTTCAGCTAAAATAATATCGATAGAACCTGTCATTGGGTTCATAGAGGTAATGTAAAAATCTTTGCTAACTGAATGATAAAGAACATACAGGTAGCTTTGAACTTGATAATCAGTAGACAGTACCTAAACTATTTTCTCAAATAGCAGACCTTTCTCTTGATCAATATGTCTTCAAAATGACGTAAAATTGCTGTGAGGAAATATTTGCAAAATTATTATATAATAATATAAGCATCTGCAATAAATAAAAAGAGGTTTTTATTGATTTGACTTGAAAACTGTAGGGAAAGAATAGGGCCACAGATCTTCATGCCATTTTGCTTAGAGGATGCAAACCAAGGAATAAAATTATGCTTATTTGCATAGTTGCCTCAAATGGGAATAAGGGACTCAAACAGGAATGTTATAGAAGGCATTCTTTGTGGTATGGACAGGTAGATTTCTAAACTGCATTAACCAGTACAGAATGGATGATGACCTGATGGAGAGGAGCTCTGCAGAGAGGGACCTGGGTGTCCTGGTGGATAACAGGCTGGCCATGATCCAGCCATGTGCCCTGGTGGCCAAGAAGACCAATGGGATTCAGGGGTGCATTAAAAAGAGCGTGGCCAGCAGGTCGAGGGAGGTGATCTGCCCCATCTAGTCTGCCCTGATGAGGCCTCACCTGAAGTACTGTGTCCAATTCTGGGCTCTCTGTTACAAAAAGGACAGGGACCTCCTGGAAAGAGTCCAGGGGAGGGCCACAAGGATGATAAATGTCCTGGAGCAACTTCCTTATGAGGAAAGGCTGAGACCTGGGTCTGTTCAGTCTTGAAGAAAGAAGACTCAGAGGGGATCTGATCCACGTCTATAAATATTTAAGATACGGGAAAAAAAGGAATGAGGCTGGACTCTTCCCAGCAGTGTATGGTGATAAGACGAGGAGAAATGGCCACAAACTGAAGCATAGGAAGTTCTGCACAGATGTGCATAAGAACTTTTTCACAGTGCATGTGATGGAGCACTGTCACAGGTTGCCCATAGAGGTGGCAAAGTCTCCTTCTCTGGAGATGTTCAAGACCCGCCTGGACGCCTACCTGTGCAACCTGGTCTAGGGAACTGCTCTGTCAGAGGGTTGGTCTAAATGATCTCTAGAGGTATTTTCCAACCCATGCGATTCAGTGATTCTGTAAACCCTGAAAAGATCTGTTGACCTTTCTTGCTGGTTTTCCTTTCAATAATAAAATTTTTGTGGTCTAGTGAGGAACAGATACCAGATTGAATTAAGATATTCCTACAATGTGGACAAAGAAGGCACCCATAGACATTCTTCCCATAAATAAGAAAACCAGATGACACTTCCTTGCACTCCCAGCAGAAAAAGGTCAAATAGATCCTTTTCTTCCTTTTTAGCTAAACACTGCAAAACTGCTTACAAAACTTGCAAACCTATTCTGTGAAGTGATAGCACAGAAACCCTTTAGAGATGCGGTGAGGAGCAGCTGAGCAAACCTTTACATTCATGCTGTGCTCCCACAGCCTGCCTTGAAAAGATTGCTCTGAGACCAGGGAGGCTCCTGACTTCTTCAGCTTTGTCTGAAGCATGCAAATGGATCCTTAGAGGTTTGAAATTAGTCATTATTAGGAAAAGTCCTTGAAAAGTAAGCAATAAATACCACTGATAAATTTGCAGACTGTATTTTTAAGAGCTCTACAAACTTAGTACTGGAGAATTTAACACTGGTGATATTGTGAAAGGGCTGGTGCAAGTATAACACTAACTGCTAGAAAGCAGCTGTGATAAAATGAAAAGGATTTTTTAAAGGAGGATCTGTATATCTAAGGAGAGGACTGTACTGTAGCTGTTCTTTTCCTTCTGATCTGATGAGATGGCAAGCATTATAGCTACAGTGCGCACTAGCTATCTTGTAGCTCTTGCTTAATCATAGGAACAAAAACTTTTATGGTGTCAATGAATAATGTTTCTTAACAGAACTTTAAACTGTCATATGGAAGTTGTATATTAAATTATTTATAGGCACAGCAATTAAAGAACAAACAGCTGAATGCTAGTGTAAGTAAATTAAAGGTGATACTGTTATCAAGCAAAACAGAGGTAATCATGCATTGTGCAGTAAAAGAACACTAGTCAGAGGCATCAGGCATGTAACAATTTCAGTTGTTCAGAACAGGTATTGCTACCTATTGCTAAATATTTTTCCAAAATATTAATCAGCCATTGCAGATGAAAGTTGCTAGTAGGAAATCCTTTGATCATTAGACTGAAACTTTTAATTAAATAATTTGGTGGTGCAGTAATTTCGCATATTCTTCAGTAATACTCATGCAGATCATGGGAAAGAAAAAAAAGATTTTCTTTGTGGAATAAAATAAAAATAAAAGAATGCTTTCTGTATAAAAATGATGTAGTTTCTCTGAAGTCGGCAGACCTTCTCCTTATGAACTTTTACCAGGTGATTTTAAAAGAACAGAAGACTATTTTCTTCTACCTGAGAACTTATTAGAACAAACACCTCACAAATCTTGCTTGTGATTGTCATCATTAAGCAGGTTGATTCAATTGCATACACAAAAAAGATATTCCTCTGTTCTGGAATGGGAATTAGCACATTTTCCCACCAGGAAACTGGGGAAGGAGTTTTCTCATATGCTGCATTTTTCTTGGTGTGTTTATTGCTCTGACCTGACTTTGCCTGTATCAATGCATGTGATAGAAAGAAGATGGAAAATGGCATTTGGCCTTTAATTGTTTGTGTTTAAACTAATATTTATGTTAAGTTAATGCAATTTTAAAAAGAAGAAGAAATCTTTCTAAATTGTTTGGAGGAGAATTACTGTGTTTTATATGGAAACAATTTTTCTCTGACTGAAAATATGAATGTATTTCCTTTTATAATAGAGACAGAAAGCTATTGGTTTGTAGTAAAGCTGCTTTTCAATTTGATGTTTTACCTTGCTAGAGCTTAAGTAGTGGTACCAACCTCAGGCTGCATGTAAAATGGACTAGATGAAAAGCAGTGCCCCCTGTATCCATTCAGCAAGACAGTTTGTGTGTTGTTGTGTGTCAACATTTTCTCTCTCTCCTCATGGTCTCATAACTTGTTCAAAACAGAAGTCTGAGCTCTTAGAAAATTATTTTGCTTTGCAGTTTCTTTAAGTTGTCTAATGCCATAGGAGATTACCTATTTTTCACAAATTTAGGCTGCGTTTTCTTCTTCCTTCACTTAATTTTAAAGGTTTCTCACTGTACAGAGTCAGTAATTTAAATTCTCTGCGAGAGATTCAAAACTTCAGTCTCAGTGGTGGGTATTTCTGTTTGCCTCTTCACAGCTTCTCCTCTCACAAAGAAGTGCTACAATGTCTGAGAAAACAATCCATAAAAAGTGTCTGATATTCTTTTAGCGTAGTAAAAATAATATAATATAAAAAGACTAATCAAAACTAGCATCACATAATGAGTTAACATTTAGGAGACTGAGATTATTAATACAAATGTTGTTTGAAATATAAAGACCTAATTAGCAATTATTGGACTTGCATCATTCGATGAACAGTTGCATGCCATTACAATTTGCTCCCTAACGTCACCTTGTTAAACTGGCTGACCACTAAACTGGTGTTATAGTTACTGCTCTGCTTGCAGATGAAGGGATGAAATTTGGCATCAGTGGTTAAAATTCGGTCTAGACAATAGCATAAGCTTCTGAAATTTCTCATGCAATATATTATGAAAAGCTGTATT
The DNA here is from genome assembly GCA_013399175.1 of Odontophorus gujanensis. Taxonomy (NCBI): domain Eukaryota; kingdom Metazoa; phylum Chordata; class Aves; order Galliformes; family Odontophoridae; genus Odontophorus; species Odontophorus gujanensis. Next base: position 176,043 of record VXAB01008508.1, read on the forward strand.
ATCTGTAGTGCTCAAAACTACTTTAGGCACCACTGGCTCTGCCATTATATGTTGCTGTCATTGTGGCAACCAGTGATCCAACTTTGCATTCTTTACTGAGATTCTTTACAACTCTATTCCATTTTGATTTGCTACCGTCTGAAGAATAGTCAGATGAAATCTGAATTGTCAGTGTGGGTGTTTGAATTGACAACAAAACAGATATAATTTGACTAGCAACAGAGGTATGGAACATTATACATCCAAAGAAGTCATTGTCATAAACAAGGCAAGAGCATTGCACTTAAAATACCTGTGCAAGCTGAGAAGAGAAAATAATTGTATTATTTTCTCCCCGGGTTGTTTCTGAAGATACTGAAAGGAGCTACTTTTCTAACAGGAAAGAATAACGTTTCTTTCCTGGGAAAAAAAGGAGGGTACATACTGAATGCGAGGAAACTTTCTTACCCTTAAATTGGTTTGGATGAATCAAACTATTACCTGATCCAACATATAAACCAGGATATCTCATCCAGAATGATGGAAGCAATTTTTTCCCATTACCACAGGAAAAGGCTTGTCAAAACAATTGTCAGAACTCTTCATTTGTACATGTACTGTGATCCAGGCAGTAGAGAAGTATGCTGCAATGTGCTAGAAGTACAAGTGATTCTCTAATGAAAACAGCATTTCTGCAACTTCTGATTGACATGTATTTGAAAAAGAACAGCAGGTAGTCTCAAAGATCTTTGCTATGTAGAACTAAATTTGTATAAAATCATCTAGTCTATTTAATTTTATCTTTTCTCCCACACATTTTTAGTACAGCACCTGCATGACTTTCTTTTTTGGAAACCTGCTGGTCTGAATTATACTTATCAGTACATTAGCAGTGGTGTTGACTTCAGAATTTGACCAATAATCTTGCAAGAAAATATAATTTTCACTGTTGAGGAAAAAAAGGATGACAAAAAAGTAAACGGTGCTATTTACTGCATTTCTGTTTGGAAAGCCACAAGTCTCTGGGGATTTATCCAGTACCTCTATACTGACACTAAGTTCCAAACACATTAGACCAGAATTATAATGCTTTTACAGAAAATGGTTGGCTGGAATTTTTTTCTACGGTAGGTAAAGGAGCATTTGAAAAGAAAATAACCAGATGACATACAAGTGATTCTGAACCGACAAAAATTCTTTTTCTCTCTCATAGTGTAACTCTCTCTTATATGCTACTGTCCCTGAACAATGTTGTCCCCTTGAGTTAAATTTTCTAAGGAGGTGTTCCAATTAAGAAGGCACTTCAGAATTTGCTGTACAGTAATTATATAATCAAACTGCATGCCGGAGTCTGAGCCAGCTATGAACATCACTAGGACTCGGGAACAGTTTTGTTATATTTTTTCTTTTTTCCTCTTCTTGCCCCAGATAACCAACCAAATAAATAAATAAATACTTAAATTGCTTGTGAGATTTTGAGTTTCTTTGACTGAAAACAAATTCCAGTATGCTTTTCTACCCTATTTTGCCATGGCATAAAGAAAACAAAACCAAAAAACATCATCTTATTACTGTGATAAGTTTAATTAGACATAAAAGAGCTCATTTGCTTCATTTGGCACTGTAGTGGGGTGTAGTGGCAAGAAGTGCGGCCTGGAAGTCCAGAAAATATGAAGAATCACCTGAAGCTTTCCCCATAGTCACTCCGTTATTTAATAGAGTCATGCTTGTTCATCTTACTTAGTGAGACCTGTTGGGTGTGAACAAATGCTCTTCTACAGCATTCACCTTTGTTATGGTTAATGAAAAGGAAGATATTATTTTCACTGTGAACCTATATATCTATATATGTGTATATATATATATACATATACATATATAGATATAGATATAAAGCAGGCTTCACAGACATAACTTCTAGTATTTAGAGGAACACTGAGATACCTTTGATAGCTCTTCCTGCTTTCCAACAGTTTCTTGTCATGTGTGGGTTTTTCATCTAATCTCTTGATGGTTGATCCTAGGTTGGTGTCAATCAATTTTTGAGAACAATCCATTCTTAAGCAATACAATACTTAGCCTTAGCAGTTCATCTCAGATGACAATGACAATACTTATACTGAACTGGAATTGCATTTACACTTAAATATGAAAATTTTAAGATGACTTAGAAAAAAATTATGTTTGAGCTAGAATGGTGCAATGTTCCAAAATTATGTGTATTCGGAGAACTAGTGTTCTCATCCTTAGGTTAAAATATACCTAAGGATGTATCCTAGATAAAGAAGTATTTCAGAATGATTCAGATTTCAGAATGCTTCTTCACTTTTTGAAATCATGATATCCTGGACATCATTAATAAACAAGTTTTTTAGTTTACATAACATATGAATTTTATTAAAAAAAATGTATTGTACTACCTTAAAATGTTGTAAAATATTAATAAAATCTAGTATTTATATTTATAAAGGTGAATTATCTGTGAATAGCAGTAAACATGAATTACATTTGTTGCTTTGATGTATTTTCTAGTACTATTAAGCAATCATAATTGAGTTATTTCTTCATTATCCCATAAGAGTAGTGGAAATACTACTAGTTGTAAACTTGTCTTTATTATAATCCTTCATATTTACTCTTAGTCTAAATCATTCAGTGGTTGATACAACATGACACCACATACAGTTTGCATTTATTCCTCTTGTTTTTTTTTTTTTCATGCACTTGTTTATAAATATAATAAGTGTGCTGACTAAGTGAGGGATGATGGAGGAATTTAAGTTTTCAAAAGGAAATTTTATCTTTTGAATAAAACTGTACTACTGAAAACAACTATGAATTTTATCCAATTTGGATGTTACTGGTGTTTCACTCTGCAGAACCTCCAGAAGCTATCTTTTGTTATACTCCATGTGAAGCAGCAGTCTTTGAATCAATGCAAAATGAGAGTTGCCGGTCATCTCTGTGAGTGTAGCAATGGATTTAACCCAAAATAGCTTTCTCCTCACTTAAGTGTCAAATCTGCTTGTCTTAACAAGGGTGATGAGGTGCCTCAAGTCTGCTAGTACTACTTAATCTCACTACTGCAGTAGAGTGACAGATACTCCCTGTTATATAGCTGTCTTTCCTTTCTCTCTCCTAAAATAAATACTTATTTACACTTCTTTACTACTTTGCACTAGTAATTAAAGTCAAAGCATGTGAGTAAAAGCAGAGGTAGACAGTGTGGACCAGCAAAATATGCAGAAAAAGGATTCAGTGGAGCTTTTCAGGCAGGCTGCACAGGTTTTAACACCCAGTGGAGGATGAATTATTTTTTCCTTTTCCTGTGGCAGAGAGATCCGACTCCCTTTGAAAACCTGAGAATATTTTTCATTTGTTTGCTGTTTTTGCTCACGTCAGCATCAAGTCAGACAAACACTGTGGTTATTGGAGCTGAATCACTTCACAGTTCATCACTGATGTCACTGAACAAAATAGATCTAGGCACAGCTGGACCAGAAATAAGCTTGTCACTAGAGCTAAAGGAAGAGTATGGTTAGTGTGAGACTCTTGAAACTGGAGTGGTCATGTGCTTTTTTGACTTGATCTTATTTAGAGACATACCTAACTGTGACAGACTTCAAGAAATCCTTCCAGGGCTGAGGATGTGATGCATCTTAAATATATCCTCTCCATCCCAGTCAAGGAGCTTGCAGCTGCCCTGTAAGCAGAATCTTACCGGGATTTGATTTAAATGGATATATTAGCTGGAAATAAATCCCTTTTGCATTCCTTGAAGGCTCACTACTTCATTGATTCAGAACTGTGACTGTATCTGTTTCCTCTGTTGCACAATGAAATGAGGCCAAAGAAGAGCTAGTAAAGAACCACAGAAATCAAGTAATGCCCTGACAAGCTGCGTGGCTGCAGACAACAGGCACTTTGCCCTTGCCTCTCCCAGGCCTCTCTTGAAGTAGCCTTGCCCAGCTGAATCAAACCAGCACATGAAGAGTTTTCCTGTTAACTTTCACTTGTAATAGCATTTTTTTTTAACATTCTCATTGTAATAGCAATTTTATAATAAGCGTGAATTGAAAGTGTTTGTTATCAACTGTAGCTGTTAATAAGATTTACCAAGAAATAGGATTATTAGGACATACTTAAGAAATGTTTTGGAAAGTTTTGGATAACTACTTCATGTTTTGTACTAATATATAGTTATGTAATACACAAAATGCTGAGAAGCGCTGGGTTTTCTTTGGTTTGTTTGTTTTCAGTACATCCTTGTTGCTTTTCTGTTTTTTAAAATATGTGAAGAGGTTTTAATCATAAGCTTTTGGCTGATACTGCCATTGCTGTTTTGTGATAACACAATCTGAGCTCTTTCTCTGTGTTTGTCTGATTTTTTGTGAATGCTGGGAAAAAAAATCAAAAGGAGTGTATGGAATGATGTGATGACTAAAAGTAGAATTGCTGGTCCTTCTTTTCTTTTCTTTTCTTTTCTTTTCTTTTCTTTTCTTTTCTTTTCTTTTCTTTTCTTTTCTTTTCTTTTCTTTTCTTTTCTTTTCTTTTCTTTTCTTTTCTTTTCTTTTCTTTTCTTTTCTTTTCTTTTCTTTTCTTTTCTTTTCTTTTCTTTTCTTTTCTTTTCTTTTCTTTTCTTTTCTTTTCTTTTCTTTTCTTTTCTTTTCTTTTCTTTTCTTTTCTTTTCTTTTCTTTTCTTTTCTTTTCTTTTCTTTTCTTTTCTTTTCTTTTCTTTTCTTTTCTTTTCTTTTCTTTTCTTTTCTTTTCTTTTCTTTTCTTTTCTTTTCTTTTCTTTTCTTTTCTTTTCTTTTCTTTTCTTTTCTTTTCTTTTCTTTTCTTTTCTTTTCTTTTCTTTTCTTTTCTTTTCTTTTCTTTTCTTTTCTTTTCTTTTCTTTTCTTTTCTTTTCTTTTCTTTTCTTTTCTTTTCTTTTCTTTTCTTTTCTTTTCTTTTCTTTTCTTTTCTTTTCTTTTCTTTTCTTTTCTTTTCTTTTCTTTTCTTTTCTTTTCTTTTCTTTTCTTTTCTTTTCTTTTCTTTTCTTTTCTTTTCTTTTCTTTTCTTTTCTTTTCTTTTCTTTTCTTTTCTTTTCTTTTCTTTTCTTTTCTTTTCTTTTCTTTT
>VXAB01008508.1:181299-206683 GCA_013399175.1 Odontophorus gujanensis
ATTTATTTATTTATTTATTTTTCTATTATTAGGTAAGTATAACTATATTTTGTCCTTAAAATTTTAAAAATGCTATTATTAATAATAACTGATATTTTTTTGTAATAAAGGAAAAAAAAGGGATTCTGAATGCTGAAAAAAATTGTTGTATTTGTAACTTTAGTATCCTAGTATATTATAACCAGGGATTCTGATTCACTTTTTTTTAAATTTCTTTCACTCTGACCTAAAAAATTGTGAGTTTCTTTTTTTCCTTCTTCTCTGTCTTGTGCAAACATGGACAATGGTATTAAGGTCTGCAGGTAAAGCTTCTATAAAACGACTCAGGTTTGTTGTTTTTTTACTCAACAGCTCACTGAGAGCAGTCTGTTTTGGCATGTTTCTTAGAGTCACACAATGATTAGGGCTGGAAAGGACCTGTGGAGGACACCTGGATTAAGCCACCAGCTCAAGCAGGGCCAACTACTGTTACTTGCCCATTTTGTGAATTTCTCTGAGTATGTGACTCCATAAACTCAGCCTATGCCTGTGCTCTGTCACCGACACAGATCAGAAGTGCTTCCTTGGTGTTCAGAGGAAACATTATGTGTTGTCTCTTGTCCTGTAACTGGGTACCACTGAAAACAGCTTGGCTCCAGCTTCTTTGTAACCTCCCTGCAGGTATTTATCTACATTGATTATATTCTTCCGAGACTTCTCTTGTCTAGGCTGAACACTTGCAACTCTCTTGATCTTTCCTCAATGGAGAGATGATTTAATACAGATGCTTCCAGTAATGTTGCAACACCAATGCCACTGCTGCTACTGCATCTTGATACAGGTGACTGTCACAAAAAATTCAGTTGAAAACAGTAACTAGCATCTACATTTGAAAAAAAATTTTTGATCCTTTCCTCCCCCTCACTCAAGAAACAAAACAAAACAAAACAAAAACAAAAACAAAACAAAACAAAACAAAACAAAACAAAACAAAACAAAACAAAACAAAACAAAACAAAACAAAACAAAAACAAAACAAAACAAAACAAAACAAAACACCCCTCCCACCCCCCCAAAAAAAGCTTGATTGAGTAAGGGCAGGGAGAAAATACATTTATTATTTTATTCTTGATTTTATTCTCATGATGCCAAAGTAAATGTCATACAGTGTATTGACATTTCAATTTATATTAAGCTCTGAGCTAGTTCAGAGAAAAAAAAAATAGAAGAAAATACCCTGAACTGTGACAGAAGATGGACTGCCTTGGAATCATGTATGACTTTTGAAAAAGTCTTCTAGTCTGTGTGTTACCAATACACAGTAAATAAATTCCTAAAAGAGATAATATGGAACGAGAAACTAATGATTGCAACTAGCTTTGCTTTCCAGACTTTTCATGCTAAATTATCATGAAGGTGATAAAATACAGTCATACACAGTTTTAACTGTGATGCACAGTTTTCTACAGCACTAAGTCTGGGAGTACTGTCAAAAATTATACAATTTTCCAAAATTGAGTTTCTTTTTAGGATTATCATTGACACTAAGTATCATAAGTTTCCAATTTCTTTTCTTTTTTTTTTGGACAAGAGTATATAGAAGCATATATGTAAATATTCTAGACTATATAGTCTACTGAGAAATAATTGCGTATTTATTATTACTCACTCATTTGATACACAAAATGATATCAAGAATGATGCTAATGAACTATACTAATAATTATAAAAATCTATTTTTTTTTAATAATTAAATGTGTCAGGTTAAATGACGGAAGTCCAAATTTAGTAGGGACTTGCAACAGATTATGATGTACTTATGCAGCTTCAAATGAATATAAATAAAATTAACTAAGCATTTTAATGAGTCAAGACCTTAGTTAATAAAATAATCTTCCTCTGCCGCCAGTGGCTGAGTCTTACATTTTCACACTACATAAGTACAGGCGCAGTCCACATCAACACACAGTTTATTTGGGCTTGTGAAGTTAGCTGGTACAGTTCTCCTCTCTTTGGGAATGTGTACCTATAGAGTACAATGCTAGCTTTTGGTTTAAAAGAGAAGGTCTACTCTTTTTCTTCATGAAAAATAATCTTTAACCAGTAAAATGTTGCAGATCCAATTGCTAGGGTTGGCCTTCTTGCTCTATTGTTAGAGGCTTAGCCATACTCTCCAGGCCTGTTCAGAGCTCATTTTGGAATGCTATCAAACTTTCATAGCATCTGTAAATCTATGATAGGAACATCAGTTAACTTTGTGGTTGCAGGGCATTAAAAACATCGGGCAGTAATACCTCAAAACTCTTTTTGTTTGCTAGCAGAGTAATTTCTGAATTGATTTTAAGCTCTACGGCAATCTATTTGTGACTTGATATTCACTCTGTGTGTTGTATTAGCAATTTGACTTTCCTTATTTCTCCAACTGTAAAATGAGCACAAAATCCCATCTATGCTCTGTGCAGGACACAGAACAATCACTTTCATAGTAGCTTAAGTGAAGCTATTTTACTTTGTAGTTGGGACACGCTAAGAAATCATGAACTATACCATTGACTTTGATCTCATGTCTTTTAAAATCCATCTGATTTTATTTCCAATTCTATAGATGAAACAGATAAAACTATTTGATATCCACTGCAGAAAATTAAGGAATACATTTGTACAGATGGGAGAAAATGCCTGTTTTGATCATGTTTCTATATAAAACAAAGGATTTGGGGTATTGTAATAAGTTCATATAGACACTCGCGCCGGACTGTGAAGGCAAGCCTTTGAATAGGAAAGTAATATATTACTACGTTGTATTGTATAACATTATAAATTGTATTAATGAATATGGTGGGAGTGAAAAACTTTCTTTGAGTCCAGACTGCATGTCACAAATGTGATTAATTTCTTATAAAGGCAGAAAGGTAGATTTATCATAGACATTGAGAGCTTTACATTCAGCTGCATACTTGAACAGGCATACAGTTCAACATAAAATTATTTCTTTCTCTTTCTTTCAAATATTTAAGGACAAAATTCTGCCTTGCTGTTATTATGTGCCCTAACACAGTTTCTTTTTCCACATTCCTCCAATATTCAACTTAATTAACAACATGCATATATTGCAGTTAGTTTCTAAGTCACTGAATTCATAATTTCTTCTTTTTTTTTTTTTACAGTTTGTGTTCTTCTTTTTTTTCCCTATTTGTCCTTCCTATAGCACATTCTCTTGTAATGCTTTATTGTTTTCACTGACACTTTTCATTTTCTATATTTAGTGTATCATTTCAGCCTCTACTAAAGCTTTCCAAAATGTTACCAGTTTTCAGTTTAACACAAGGAACTACTCAGAAGCTTGATAAAATACCTGCTAATGCTTAGAGTATGGCACACAAATACTACCAAAGTCCATTTAGTTCTGCAAGACTGTACTCAGCAAATTCCCTTTTGTGAATTCTTTTAGAGATGTTTGAATGTGTGAAGGTACAGTGGTCATTAGGGACAATGGCCAGGCTAAGGTAACACAAAATAACACCTTTTATCTTTCTTTTTGACAAATCAAAGAGAAACTGAATAGCTCCAGGTTTCCTTCATGCTCTTTTGTGTCTCTCCTTCAATAGTTAAAATGAAACTTGAAGGTGGAAAATGGCATCTGATACTTGATTAATCATAGAGTGGTATCAGATGGGCATCCTTTCATAAAGAAAGGGGAACTGAGTTGAACTAACCAGTACTGTAGTGAATAAATTGCAAACATAAAATGATATTGCAGATAATGTGGATCTTGAAGATTGTTTATCTTGATCTTAGAAAGCAGCAGTGCTGGCCTGGTTTTAACGGCACCTAAACTGTCATGCAACCACTGAAATATAGAAGTAAGGTGACAGGAATGAAGACCCTATCTGCATTACACATAGATAATTCAGGTGTGATAAACAAGAAAGCTTTAGCGAGACAACAGAACACTTGTGATGGCAGAAGATGGATGATGATATTGGCAACAATTTAAATAGCTGTAAAATGTGCCTATCAAACAGAATTGTTCCATCCCTGGGACCATTTTACCTGTAAAAGTGGGCAAGTAAATCACATGAGACAGATTCCATTGACTTTGCAGGAAAAGGAAAGACAAGCCTTTTTTATTGCTATTGATGTTTGCTCTTATTGACTAAGTGTTTGCCACAGACTCGAGTACCACTAGACACATAAATACAATGAGAACCTTGTGTGTGTCCTTTAGCTGACTGGGGGAAACAATTTGCAATTTACATCCAAGGGATCTGCAGTGTTCTTCCAACACACAGAGCAGTTTGAGAAGAGTGTGCTGAAAATTGGCTCAAATAATCCTCTTGTCCTACAAAGTCCTTGCTCAGTTCAAAGAGAATGTTTTCCTCTCTAGTAAAGAAGAAAATATTTGACATTTTATCACTGTGATTTCACCACCTGAATTATCTGTGAACTTTAGTAAGTCACAGCCTGGCTTATTTTGCTAATGTTATATTTTGGGAAGGAGATAGGGCATGGGGGTTACCTTAAAAAGACTGATAGGAGAGTTCCTTTCCTCAAATATTTTTGTGGGAAAAAAAGCTGTAATAAAAAGTGTGCAATAGGAGAATGAATTAAAATAAAATAAAGCGAAGTGCAATAAAATAAAATAAAATGTTTGATAAAAGGAAGGATGGATTGACGAAAGGAAGAAGAAACTTTTTGAACTAATCAATAAACAAGTCAAAAGTCATTGAATAAATATACTCTCAGGTGTCATATACATCTCTAGAAACCATTGAGGAGAACATAGTTCTGGAAGGACTAATAGATTTCATTTGATACGTCCTATAAGATTACCTATTTAGCTTTGGGGTTAGAAATCTCTAATTTGTCACTAGTGTTTCCCTGTCCACACCTCTCTGGGAGTTTGTTACATTAGAAGAGTTTGGATCTGAAGAATGGTAAACTCTGAATACAAAGCTTTTGGTCCAAACTGTAGACAAGGTTTTGGGCATACAAAGTGTCGTTTTCAAATACCCAATAAATGAACCTTTATTTTTCATAGGTCTCAGCTTATTTCTAAAGAGCTCTACCCCATGTTGCATGTAGTAAATTGGTTATAGCATACTGCATCTTATACAAATATAAAATGAGGGTTCACTTATTATTTATAGAAAAAAGCTTAACTTTTGTATGTTTTTCTGTTTTTTTTTTCATTGTCAAAACTAAAACAGAAGAAAGTAAAGCTGAAAAGAGGTTCTAAGTCCTTCATATACTGATGATTTAATATAGTGAGCTTTATGATGAAATACAGTGAATTATTTAGAAGTATAACATAAGAGTCAAGATTTGTTAATGTTGTTAGGTGATTAATACATGTCTTTTGGGTGTGAAAAACCAAATTTAACATAACCTCAGCTACAGAAGTGAAATAAATGTGAGCTGATTACTTCCCTTTCTTTCTTATTTTATTTGCACTGTTGGTATAAAAGGGATTATTTTATAGAAGGAATAACTAGTGCAGTTAAGTCCAATTTTCTTTGAATCAGTGAAAAACATGGCTTATATATAAAAAAATAAAAAAGTAAAAAAAAAGCATGCAATTTTAGAGCTAGGTGGATTATCTGGGCTGACATGATGTTCTATTCTACAGGGATACGTGCCAAAGATGTTTTTGTGCTTTAAGAAGAGAATAGGTAAATTTCAGAGGGAAAGTGTTTTTGTTGCTGCAGAAACTACAAAGGCAAACCTTGAAATATGGATCTATACCTACGCTTTCTGCAAGGTGACATTCCATTGACTTCAGCTGATACATTCTTTACTGAAGGTTTGTCCCATAGATTTTAATGCAGACTCAATGTGTCCTTTAGCTGAAAAAAAAATGCTTTCTGCAAAGCTAAGGATATAATGTAGTTATTTTTAAAAGGATATAATAAATTGAAGCTCTCTCTTTCTGCAAATGTTTAAATTATTTGATCAGCCTCGAATTGCAAGTGGCTATTCAAAGTCACTTTTGTTTTTATCTTTGTGGGCTTGTTTGCTTGCTGGTAGGACTTACTAATCATGCCATTACATTATGAAGAAAATCTATAAAAGGCATAAATAAGGGATGGCTCAAATCACCTTGTAGCCAGTGTTTGTCCTAATCAGAACAGTCTCTGAGGCATTTGTCGTTATAACAAGAAAAGGTTTATGACCCAAAGAACAAAGGTCGGAAACTATATACTTCTGCATTGAACATAACTTGAATTTGCAATCACTCTGGAGTCTGAAGAAGTACTCAGGTTTTGTTGGCTTTGTTTTAATTTGCCTCTTCTTATTCTCTTATTTAATAATGTTTATGTACCAATAGAAAAACTGCAATGGAACTTTCAGATTTCATTCTGAAGTACTGGGTCATTATACATTTTTTATTTTGTTTATTTTTTAGGGGGGAAAACTGAATGATTTTCAGTCTTCTGCCCTGTAAAAGAAAGAAAAAAGAAAAAGAAAAAATGTGAACTAATAAAAATCCCAGGCTGATAGATTGAGTTTTTCTGAGCCTCCAGGTATGTCAGTGTTTCACATTTAGCACACAGCTCCCAAAGAAATATCTGCTAAATGTTCACCTGATAAAGTCAAAAAAGAGTAGATACTGATTGAGCAGATGAGTTAGAGCAGCCTGGGGCTTGGGATTTCAGCGCTGCTGTTCTGTGAGCTATTTAAGCTAATGATGTTTGTAAAGATAATTCTGAGCTTGACTCAATGTTTGGTGAAGACAGTAGGAGCCCTTCTGTCTACCTCAGTGGCATTTCAAATAGACTCATAATAGAAAAGGAGAAAAATAGAGAGTTGGGGATAAACAGTAAGATCACACCTCAGATTTCACTGTTTCTTACAGATGTGTCTGTAACATAGAAATATGAAAATCTGTTCTTTATTGCTTATATGAAATCAGTTATCTGATCTTCAAAATAATATATTTTATTCTCTGTTATTCCTCCATACATTTCTGGCACATAAGATTTTCAGTAATCATAGCAGCAGTAAGTCATAATGCCCTGAAACCAAACAGATCTATGATTTTAATGGAATGCCTTTGGCATTACTGTGATGAACATTTGTGGTTCTTTATATATACTTGACAAATCTTAAAGTGGTTACCCTTAATCCTCTCAGAGGTTAATTAGGAGCCAGAATATATAAAATATATATATAAAGAGTGATTATACTTCCAGAAAGTTATTTTCTCAATCATATTAGCTTAAAGAGGATGTGCTAATGTATATATAGTATCTATTGCCGGGAAATTAAAAAAAAACAACACATAAATAATTGGATTTTAGAGCTTAGCCAGTCGTCAAATTTTGTGGCCTTGTCACAGCAACAGAACCAGACACTGAAATTAGCATAATCTTGAATGCTCCAGCTGGGCTTGTAACAGAGATTTACAAATATCTTTTTGGTAAGCAGTGACAAAATATTTCTATTAAAATGAAACAAAAAATGAAAAACCAAAAACAAAAAACACAACAGAAAGCCTAAATTCTATCCCCTACCCTCAGAAACTCTGATACACTGTAAAAAGACCAAACAACTGTCCTGAAAAATGTGATGAAAAGTTTGTTTTTGTTTTTCAGTTTTTGTCCTGATTAGAACAGATAGAACCCACATATAAGACTGAAAACAAGCTAATTAGGGATTTTGCAGCAGAGCTACAGTACCTGGCAGATCCCTGCTATTGAACTGCGCAACATTTTGCCTCATAGATCTTCTCCCAAAATTGTGATGATTTATTTTTATTCAAGAGGAATTGAGCTCATTTTTATGCTGCTAGCTCAGCACTACCCTTGCCTAGAGACTGAAATGGCTTAAATCTCAAATATGTTAAATAATAAATTGTAAACAGTGGCATAAAAGCTGGAATAACTAGCAGGAATGTGGAAGAAGCATTATAGTTTAAAAGTTAAAACTTAAAAAATGAAGACAGATTGCTACAGATTGCTAAAAATGTGTTGGAGATTTGAATATGAGGGGCAACACTTTGATCTTTAATATTAAAATAATAAAACTTGGAAAATCACATCAATTCAAGAAATATTTGTAAAACTATTTGTCTCCTGAATACTTAAATATCCCTTTTAATGATAAAAGATTATGTTATTTGTTTTTCTGTGAGACAAATGATCACTTTCTTGTTTGCCTCCTAAGCTTTCTTAGGAAATAAACATAACAAAAAATTCTGATAAATCCTACAATAGCCTTTGTAAAGGGGTCGGCAGATTATGACCTACATACGTAGATTTCAGTTAAATTAGTACATGCGGATTTGTCGATGGTCAGTCACATCTCTTGACAATGTGATGGCTTCACAATCAGAAAGATAACACATAGGACATTTTATGACAATGCTGCTTTAATGTAATCTGGAACTCCAGTTCTCCTGAAGTAAGAAGCAATGGTTAAATGAGAAATGGTGCCAATTCAGGTACAAATTTAACATCTGGTTGTAGGTGTTGCAAGTAGCCACTATGTGCAAAATACTTTAAGACTATTCAGACTGTATTCTGTGGATTAGAGCCCTCTCACGCTCTCTTAGGAACAGCCAAGTGCTCCCATAGAGTAATGCTGTAGAACATTAGTAGAGCTATCCTGCACCTAGAGGGGTTTTTCAGGCATTAAGCTTCAGACCTCAGGCTGATCCTTGATACTACCCTGACTCTTCAGGCAGATGAGCTGCAAAAGACACCACTGTTGCCTCTATTCAGTCCTGGCCTATTCGTTTGTAGTTTGACCTTTAGGAAGGATTAGTTCATGGCACACACGCATAGAAAGTTAACCTGAAATTGTGATGCATACAATAACCAAAGAAGCTACAACTTTATATTGTAGCAAAATTATTGTATTGACATAAAACAGGCCTAAACTGTGGTTTCTTACATGTATATATTGAGTAAAAATATATAAATGTAATAAGTACATTTATACTCCTGTTTACTTCAGAGTAGCTCTCACATACAGTAAGTTTCCACACTAGGAATCAGCTTTTCATAATAAGGAAATAGCTCAGTGTTCAAATCTTTTGGAGTCTGTTGCAGTGGTTATAACCAGAAAAGATGCTATATTTGTGCTTACAGTGTTCGGCTTCTTCCTCCTGACAAGCAAGTATTTACATATGAACTTCTGTTGAAATATGTTTCAAAAATGATTCTCCTGATAGCAACAACTTGAGAGTCAGATATAATTACCAGATAATACATCAAAATGACTTATTCTTCACAGAAAATAAGAGAATCAGCTACAATCCAGACAAACAGACATTACTCATACTTACGGAGTGGTGGATAGGTCCTACATATTTAAAAAAATGTTCTCTTCATTTGGGCTCATTCCACTTGGTGGAATTCCATAAATTCTGTGTCAGTGTCTATAGTTAGAGAGATTGTAATACTCATGAAGTCAATATTTTGTAGCCATCATTGCTTAATGATTATTCTTAGGCTGAGGGGAAGAGGAAGAATTTCTTCACTGGAGAAGATACACCACCAATTATATTTCCAAGTGACCAAAGCATTTTTTGTACTGGTCTTACAGAAATAGCACTGATTGAAAAAGCAAAATAAGCATTCACAATGATGCATAAATGGTCATATAGTACTCTATATTTATACACCATAGTGCTGTAAATATCAGATATTTTTCTGGAATAATAGAGAAAAATGAAAAATTTGCTGCCATTGCTGTATTGCTCCATAGAACACTTTATCAAAGAAAGTAAGATTAGCTTTAGACAGCATATCCTGTGTCATTTGAAAACTAAAACTTTACAGAGAGAGAGGTGCATGAGGCAGGGTTTTATATAAGTTTGAGAAACTTGTTGAAGTTCCTAATTTGCTGTAGCCTTTCTTCAGCAGTGAAATCAAGTTCAAAGGGGACCTTAGAAACGCAGCCAAATTTTGTTCTCAGCAAATTCTGGAGGAGGTCGAAACAAAAATTTTCTTTAGTTACCTTAGTTCTTAAAGAACAAATCACACTGTAATAGAAAGATGTTTAACAGGCAAGGAAATTCACTGAAACTTTACACATATCTTACTCAAATAAAAAGTTAACAGGAACTTGTCACATTTTATACCTTGCAGGAAACACTAAGAGAGAACAGAACCATTTTGAAGGTACCATAAAGTAAAAAATTTCAAAGTGATCAAAATATTTTAGACTCAATTTTGTCAGAAGTTCCATAACTTAAGAAAATATAAAAAATTCTTCATTATCTTTTCCTCCTTTATTGTATTAAATTCTGATTTTGGTTAAATTTCTCTATCCCCATGGAGTATCTTTTCATTAGTTATGAGATGAAATGTGAACAGATAGGTCTAGCAAGCATAAACGTATTTTACAATTGTCAGAGATCTTCCTTTTTACCTTTTAGTTTCATCTTCAACACCATGTTTTTGATACATACTTACTTACTAAGCTATTGATTTAACCAACTAAAATACAACACTTGCACTCTACCACTTCCTGAAGGGGGGTTGTGGTGAGGAGGGGGTCAACCTCTTCTCCCAGATTACTAGTGACAGGATGAGAGGGAATGGCCACAAGTTGCACCAGGGAAGATTTAGATTAGATTTGAGGAGAAACTTTTTCTCTGAAAGAGTGGTCAGGCACTGGAATGGCCTGCCTAGGGAGGTGGTTGAGGCACCATCCCTAGTGCTGTTCAAGAAGCGTTTAGATGAGGTGCTAAGGGATTTGATTTAGTAGTTTAGTGGGTAGGGATGGTGATAGGAGGATGGTTGGACTAGATGATCTTGTAGGTCCTTTTCAACCCAATGTATCTATGAATCTATGAAATTGATGGAAAAATACTATTTGGTTTATATGTAAACTATGCTCATTTCTTAATTGTTCCCTCTGTGAAATAGGTCTACTTATCTACATTTCAGATTTCATTTCAGCTTCTGTAATTACTCCATTACTTACAATGTATTGTTTCTTCATTAAGGTGATCTTCCTTTTCAGTAGGATACATGAATTAAGTGTTTGTTTCAAAAACACTAGGGTGATTATTGTGTTTTGAATATAGGAATGCTTTTATTTTTAAAGTTTAAATAAGTAAATTTATCCTGTGAAATATCACAGTTCTGCCCTGTTGTGTGAGGATGCTGGTTTGAATGAAGTTCTATATAGTTCTCATCAGGAAAGGTCAGATCAGAACAACAGTAGCAGAGCCTGACAACTAGCAGACTAGATATAATCTGTTTACAGTTGACAGCTGGAAAAACTATGAAATATAAAGATATGTAGAACTGACTTGAAGAAGACTTCTGATATGCCAGAAAAGATTTTGAAAACTACCCACTGTTTGGAGATGAGAAATCTGGAATGTAGGAAGAAAAATAAAGATGCTAATAAGAAATATATTTTCTTCAGTAAATCACTGCTCTTAAAAGTTTCTACCTGAATAACAGTTACTGGTAAGTTCTGAAAAGATGTCCAGCATTGCTGTGAATATCCATCCAGTGATTACTTGCCTGGGAGACATCTCTGTCTCTCATTTTGGTGCAGTCATAGCTTACTTGCTAGGATGGATCTATTTTCTACTTTTTAATGGCTCTCTCTTACACCAATAACCATATAGACTAGTGCTGCAACTTTACACTTTATCTTGGAGAACTGAGGTTAAACATCAGACTAGTACTCTGAAGATAAGAATGTACTGCCAAAAAACATGATATTTAGTTTCTTGGATCCTTGGGGTATGCAAACAATAACAGCTTTTTGTCAAGGGAAGCTTCTTCCACTCATAGACATTTTTAAAGAATAACAAACAAATATTTTCTTCCTATGCAGAAAATTGCTAGATTATTTTAGTGAAAAGAATTTGACATGGCTTTGAGATTCATCAAACCACAGATATGCTTTTATGTAAGAGAGGAACTGCCGGAACCATTATGAGTAATGTCATACTTGCCAGCTGTACCTCTACATGGAAATAATTCACATCAGCAAACAACTTGGATCTCAGTAATATGTTCACAAATAGCTTCATTTGTGGGGTTAGTGACTATCTTTCAGGGTCTGACTCACTGCTGAAGATGACCAGAAGATTACCAGAATTCTTTCTGTATGATATAACCCTAGGGTTTTGTGTCAAATGGAAGTCTGACGTGGTACCTGTGTTAGCTCACTTTAAGTGAAACTTCAAAACTTTTGATTCTTGACTTTACTCACTAAGCATCCAGCAGCAATATATCCCCTATCAGCTGTTCCTGAGACAAGATGAAGGATGTAAATGTCACCTCTGAGGGTTCAGGTTCTTAATAAGGCCCGTACCCATTGACAGCACGGAGATACAGTTGCTATGTATGACAGCTCTTCAGAGCTTTATTGGTCTGAACAGACAAGAGTCTAACTACCTGACCAGACAAAAATCTATCTGTTGCTGAAGCAAGCAGAAAGCACTTAGTGTTTAGCAATAAAAGGATAGCAACAATCTTTACACAAACAATCTACAACATCCCTTTGTGAGCCCTCTAGAACTTTGCTGCATCTAAAAGGTCATCTCACACCTCTGATGGCAGCCTTCACTAGCTATTTTCTGTACACTCCCCATTATCCAGATTTGATTCCATCCAATTTTCATTTTCAGTCCTGTATAAGTTATAACCTTGTCATCCATGGTGTAGGTGTGCATCTGAGGAGAGGAAAAGATGAGGAGGGGAAGTGCCCAAGGAAACGTCTATCAGCCTGTAGAAGTCTCACATCTTTGGGATGATGGCTCAGGGAATGGGCTAAATTAAATCATCTCCTGGTCAGCATTTGCCTGAGGGGCTGTCCATGCTGGCCACACTCCTGCTATCCATCACACTTACATTTTGCAAGCAGTGAGCAATCCTGAGATGCATTTTTCAGTGGAGCTCTGCTGAAAAACCTCATTCTTTCCAGCATGAATGTGTGTTGTTTATTTACAGTGCTGTTGCTGCAGCAGGCATGGGGTCTCTGCAAAAGCACACACAGCTCTATAAAACAGCCAGAAGGCTTTCTGTGTGTTCATGTCACAGAAGACTCTTCAGAGAGAAACAGTTTTAGTGTCTGAAGAATGAAGTGCTATTGTAGAGTCTGGAGACAGCTTTTTTTTTTTTTAACCCTACAATTGAATGATTTGTTCTTATTTTTTTATGTAATAAAAAGAGTAGCACAATATGGCTCTTTGCTTGCTTAGAGACCATTCAAATTTTTCAATGCTTAAACCAGAGAGATTGCACTGAGTTCATTGCCACACTGAAGTGAATATACATCATTTATCCATCCATTTATTTATTTTTACTCAGCTGTTGACAGAAAGATAGCAAACCTTTCAAAAGGAAAAGAGACATACTGAGGGACTAATATGTTGAGTTCTAACTTAAGGATGGGCTGTAGTTTCAGACCCCAGATTCCTATGGGATGGTACTGTCTCCTACTTGCCTACTTTAAACACTTTTATTCCTAAATCCAGGAAAATAAACACTCTTCTTTAGAAAAGAAAACAAACACAAAAAACAAAAAACAAATTCCTTTTGTCCATACCTCATCAGGCTTTCTTTTGAAGCAGCCAGCTGAAATTCCTAATTTTAAATAAAAAGAAATGTGAACAGTTGTATTGAAATTTTGCAAAAATTTTTTTTAAGATATTTTGGAATAACTGTAGAGGGATAGATTTTAGAATATAGCATTTATTCCTTAAAAATGATAGAGCAAATAACTAAAGTGTTGAACAGATACTAGACAATCTACTATGGAATGGGAATTATGCATTATTAGAATTCAAATATTTTGAATGAAGTCAAACCACTATGGAAAATCTTTTGTTCAAAACAAAGCTAGTTCCTGAAACTGCATTCAGAGACATCAAATCTTCACAGAAATACTGTAATATTATAGTTAGTACAATATTCAGTTTTAATCAAGACACTGAATATCATTTGTAGGCAAAGTTGGTTGTACTGGGAGACGTAAAAATTGTTCTGCTAATTTTAACAATTGGTAATGGTAAATACTGATATTTACTAATTTTTTTGTAAGTCCTAGGAGAATTGAATTCTCATTTCACTGGATATTGAACAGTATTCTATGTAAACACTGTTTGTTGGAATCACACATTCTTCACAGACTCCCATGTTTCCAGTTTCTATACTTGTTAACATGGCAGGTCTGAAAGCCTTAGGTACATTTTGATAAACAGGATGCTCATTGCTCTGTATCAACAATCTGATTTTAAAGCTCGTTGTATGTTAGGAACAAAAAGCTTCTGTTTCCACTTACAAATAATTTGTCTTGGTATTTATAGAAAAAAAATATGCATCCATATATATATATGTTTAACAATAATGGAGCATAGTTACAGAAATAGATTAAAACTCCACTATATTAACATATATAGCTATACTCAAGAATGAGGATTTTCCTCATCTAGACTAACCTCTTGATTCGTAAACCAAGTACAGTATCAAGCCCGTAAACTTCACTCATTAGAAGTAAACTTACAACAGTGGCATTTTTTGGCTCCAGCTGTTCAGTGCTGCACTGTGCAGATGCTCAGAAGACTTTCATCCTCTCAGGATGTATTAATCTCTTTCTTTTCTCCTTCTGCTTAAATGACCTGAATTAGTTATAATTTAATCTTAGGACATCACCTGATTTGGTAAAGTATGTGTTACTTCTCTCTTTAAATATTAAAATGACCATTCTACGATTTACTGCCTCCTTTGCCTAAACTGCTGTGGTATATCTTTATGAATTTTATATGAAGAACAATATTAATGTATTATATGCTCATAAAATGCTTTTTGTTTTTCCTCCTAATATGCACATCACTAGATTATTAGTGTATCTTAGACACTATGTATCTAAGATATTTTTGTTTATCAGTTTATCAGATTTATCAGTTTATTGTATCTACAACTAGAATTTCAAAGATAAAATACTCTTTTTAAAGTCAATAGTCATATTTATGTCCATTTTCTTTAATTTATGGATGTGCACTTTCAGGTAAGCTTCCCTTTTAAATGATCACAATATCTAGAAGTCATTTTCATTTTCCCAAAATGAGCTACTGTTTCTAATAAACCACTTATGAAAATATCAAGAAGTGTGTAATAAGAAAAGACTCAGAGAAAAAATACACTTCTACGTTAACAATGTTATTATTACTGTTCCAAATTTGACTTAAGGGTAGTAAACCAGTTATTTTTGAATGTAGTTTTAAGAAAGACATACTGTACTGATGATTCAGGTAGATGGAGTCCAGTGCTACATGAGTAATGGTTGTCCAAGCCTCTGCAGCTTTCTCACAGCTGTGTTTATGTCACCTCAGGGTGTGAAATTTTAGCTGTAAGTAGTTTATTCACTTTGAAACCTATTCAGCTTATGGAGTACCTGGGGCAACCAGGAGACAGAACCAGTCAAATTATTTCCAGCGAGTAATACAGGATATAGATTTTCTCTGTTTTGTGAATAAGTCCTGCTATTTTTTATGAAAAAGTCTTTAATATAATATACATTCATGGCACCCTATTTCTCCTCTGTCAGTTATATATAATGCAGATAGGTTTTCTTGCAGTCTTGTATATGTAGAAGATTATTATATTCTCTTACATTCTGAAAAACTATTTGATTCTATCACCACCATATTTGTTTCATTGCTTTCTTTGTTAAAAAAAAAAAATTCTGTAAGGGAATTTTATGCTTTACTAGATGAATTCTCTAGAACATCTGGAAAAACTCTTCACCAGACAGATTTTGTACTGTGCAGTTGGTCACCTCAGGCATATAAAAATATTTTTGCTCCCTGAAGTGAACCATTAAAAGGTTAATGAAGTTAAGTATGAACTACTGTTAGAAATTAATGATTAATGTATGACCCAGAGAAACAGCAATATTTTAAAGTATTTCTGATCAGAGTTTTTGGGTATAGAAGTCTTCTATTATACAAATATTTAGGAGTTTCAGAATGTTTGAGATGGACAGAATGCCTGTCTTTTGAATCACAGTGTGCTGAGCTGAGTTTTATCTTATCAATGACTAATAAATTTGGTAGTTTCCTTAGCCTAGGAAATAGAGCACTGACTCATTTTACTAAAAACACTGAAAAGGTAATAGATTAAAAACCTACACTGGGACAAGAAAAAAGTCACTATCTATCCCACAGATCTAATGGAGAAGCATGTTCCTCCCTGTCCATTTTACTACGCTGAAGAACATTATCCATAAGTTTAACATTTCTGCATGAACCACAGGTAGCTAAACTCAGTTGCAAAAATACCTGAAATGACCAAAGAAATAACTCAGTAGTTTGGCTATGAGTGCCTAGCAGACAGCTGAATAACTACGTAGCAAAGTGGATTTAAGGAGTATACTACAAAGCTGAGAAAATGTATTATTTTTAGGGAATTTTTGTTTGTATTTTAAGGTAATCATAAGTACAGTGAGATACTTTAAACACAAACATTACCAAAAGTATAGAAAGATACAGTATGTCCAGTTTTTTACAAGTTAAAAAGCTCTTTACCAACTCTCCGAATAAAGATTTTTACCAATGTTTGACTCATGTATGAAACTAACCTTTCAAAGATATGTCTAAAGAATTCTTAGAAGTGATCCATATTGTACTTTTTAAAAGCTGTGCAAGCGCTCTGGTTATTTCTGTATCTGACTAGCTACATCAAGATATAAAGGAAAGAAAATATAGGAATCGAGGGTTTTTTTGCAGGATTTTCATTCTTCGTTTATAAAACTGTGAAGAACTAAATAAAATTTTATCCAGCAAACCATATGTAGGGAGACTAACTGTCATACATTTCACTGCTACTGAAGTGAATAATCTGTGGTTTATTATTATTAATCTGAAAGCTTCTCCATTCTTTAAAGTATTCTTACCATGTACATCTTTTCTTTTGGACAGAGCTTCTTGTTTCTATTGCTTCGATTTAACTGTATGTTAAAACAAAGGGAAGTTTCTCCATACTTCTTTCTTCCTACATATTCTCAAACAATCAAGCGAAAATTACATATGATATGAAATATCTTCAATTCCTTTTGTTTGTTGTTGATACTTTTTCTATTGTAGTTTTCTTTTCTTGATTTTCTATCTGAAGGAAACTATAAATTATAATTCAGTTTATAGTCTCCACACCGGCAGGCAGGTTCAAATGTAGCACATCCTTAGCAGGACAGTTAGTATGTTTATTGGTTAGCAGATGTAAGTTCCTGTTATGAATATACAAGGAGGTAGTATGATTCCTTATTTTCTGTTTCTTTCTATGTCTCGAAGTCCCAAATCTAAAAAATGATTCTTTATGTAGTTTTTACCATCAAATAGGAATGGAAAAAAACAAAATCTAAGAAAATTATGTAATACACATAATCATACACAATTTGGTCTTGAACTGAATCTTGAGTTCAAGTAGCTCTAGGAGGTAGAAGTACTGCTCAAGTTATATTCTGAAGGAAAATTCAACCAAAAGCTCTCAGTCAAAAACTCTGGCTGGAGAATTTCTTCCTTTACAAATATGACGTTTTCTCATTCCTTCCTGCAATCTCATTTCTAAGTAATAATGGTGAAAGTTTGGTTTCTTAAATCCTTCATGGGACACACCAACCTGGTTACTGTGATACGCAAGGCTTTGGTATCTTCTAGCTAATTCCAGGCAAGTCTTTCCCAAACATTACTTTGACAATGGTATTCAGTGTGCTATGCATTCATACAAACCCCCAAATCAGTATTTTGCCTACTGATTTTAGACCAGTAAGGTAAAGAAACAAAATAAAAATGATAACAAACCAAAACATCAGATCAAAAATAATTATAGAATACCCTGAGCTGGAATCCAACTCCTGGCTCTACACAGAACCACTTAAAATTCAGTCTCTATGTCTGAGAGCATTGTTCAGATGCTCCTTGAACTCCTGTGGCTGGGGCCACAACCACTGCCCTGGGGGGCCTGGTCTATTCCCACCATCCTCTGGTGAAGGAACTTTTCCTAATGCCTAACCCAAACCTCTCCTGATGGAACCCCATACCTCAGATCCCATCACTGTCACCATAGGTCAGAGCTCAGCACTGCCCCTCTGCTCCCCTCCTCATGACATTTAGAGGTCATGGATTCACATTTCCCTTCTGTTGGAAAATACTACCGTTTTGTCATTTTCATTAGATTTATATTTTACCCCAATTACTTAATATCTGACTGCAAGATAGATATTTTGGCACTGTGTACGAAGCAGTGCTGAAATTGAAATAATCTTTGGCAACAGAGTCCATTAAATAGTCAAAATAAAATTAATAAAAAAAAAGGAACAGAAATAAAAATTAGACAAGGATATTTGTCTCAGTTTTATCTCGAGGTCTGTGTCCATGACAGGGGGACAGCAGGTCCACAAGCCCACTGGCCCAAAAGGGGAAAAAAGGAAAAGGAAAGAAAGGAAAATAAAAGTGGCGATTATCTGAGGAGGAAAACAAACTTAGTTTACTAGTTGTAGTAGTGAAATACAGTTAATTGGGATTGATGCTAATGGCTTGCATGCCTATTCCTTTTTCCTATATTTCAGCCCAGTCTTTGTCTCGGCTATTTGTGTCATTGCTTCTAATGATACAGTACTGTAATAGTTTAATTTCTATCTCTATATAACTGAGCTTGGTATCTCCTACTAAATAAATTAGTAATATTTTCAGTATTAATAGAATATTAAAATATAAAAATGTAGAAAAGAGCACATTTTGCTATTATTTTTATTATACTTTTTAAATAAGGGAAGTTTTCTGTTTGCTTGAAAGAAGGAATTTGTAAATACACTGTTTTGTACATGTTTCTCTAATTTCACTTCCTATCTTGAAGAAGAAAATATGGTCAAAAGTGGTTTAGAATAATCAATTTTATTTCTATTAAGCCTAAGCTTGATGGATAAACTTGTTTATCAGTAAAGTCAAACCATTTAATCCATGACAATTCAGAAACAATAATCTAACACAACTTAATATGCAAGTGCCTTTTGTTAAAGAGAATAAATGCATGTATATATGATAGCACGTATAAAAATTTAAGACAAGCAGTTTAAACAGCAGTTTAATTAAGAATTATTTAAAAGTTAGCTAGCATACAGAAATGAGCAGTATTTTAGTAGTTCCTCAACAATTAAAATGTTATTTGGTAGACGATTTTTCCCTTTAATTTTTGCAAACTAGAACCTTGATAACTGTGTTGGTGTTTTCAGTTGTCAGAATTAAAAACAAAAAACAACAAACAAACAAACAAAAAAAAAGAACCCAAATTTTGCTTGAAAAGAAAATGGCCTAGCAATAAGGAAGCAACCTCAGCCTCAGAACGTTTGTATATCACTTCCTGCAGTTACAGAGCATTTGCATATTAAAATATTTGGAATGATAGAGTTGATATGCAAAAGTTTTCAAATACATGGGTATGCATAAGTCCTTAGAGAGACTTTATTCTTCCTTCTTTTTAAAGTAATTGTACAGCTTCTTTCCTCAAGCACAATCTTTTGAATATCTCAGTATACAAGGATGCACCTGACAAAATGAAGTGGTCAGAGGTATGGTAGCAAATAGATTTTTACACAGGTTTGATTAAACAGTAATTTAGAATTTATTAATACTTTTATGGTAAATCACAAGCTTCGATCTTATGACTCCTAATAGTTTTTAATCAGCACTTAATCATGAGCCAGTTTAACAAGATTCTATGGAATTTGCTACAAACAAAAGAACAATGTGAAGTTCCAAGAATGGTAAGGTTCATAGGAGGCATACTGTATGGTAGTGGGAACTTTCCAGACCCAACACACCCAGATTTACTTCTCTCTGTCAGCAGATGAACTTTGATCCTAAAGGACTTTCCCTGTGTGGTTGCCCAGATCAAGTGGGGACTGATACCACAGTCATACTGTGGTTCTTGGGAGCTCAACTCTTTTCTTAGGGTCAATTTTTACAGGATCACAAGATAATTGACTTTAGTCATTATTTTACCATTCTGACCAGCATTCAGGTGAGGTAATTCTGGAACTTTCCACCAACATCACAATTCCAGTACTTCCCAGATTGTACAGTCTTGGTGTCTCTCAAACTGAGCTACAATTCAGGTAACAGGGACTCCAGGTATGGTTAGAAAACATCTGACCAACCCAACTTTCTGCACTTGTAACAAAGACAGGAATACAATGATGGTTTATCTGAGATCGGAGACTGGCCCAGAAAGGCTCCTCTACCTCAGATATTTCTTCTTAATGCCCCTGAATATGTACCCCTAATATGTACTGTCCCAGTTTTATAAATAGATCTGACCATTTCAGTTTTGTCTCTAAGCAATGCTAGCTGTCAACATAAGATGGTTTGAAGTTGCTTTTGAATTGCATTGGTGACATTGCTGCGGCAAGATCTGAAGAATATAATAGCTGTAAAAGGTTATGCAGGCACATATAATTGAGTATGGCAATCTAAAATATTGCCTACTATTTTCTAACAAAGTAGATATTGCTTTCCTTTGAGTTCAGAAGTTCCTTTAGTCTCAAAAAGAAACAAAGTAAAGCTAAAAAACCTTTGCTGCTAACTTTCCAAGATAAAAGCAGAAAATCAATATTCTGTAGTGCCACTTCTGTGGATGTGTATAGTATTTCTCATACAATACCTCTTAAGATAAAATAACTTATTTGGGCATCAGTTTGTTTGCAATTGCTTCTACTAATTATGGAGAACTGTTGTTTCGGAAATAAATAATGCAAATATGAGAGAAAACAAAACTTCTGGGGAATGTTCATTTCATATTGGTGTTCATACTGTTCAGACATATTTTCCAAAGCATTCAGCTGAATTATTTGCTCAAATTGAACACTAAAATGGGGAATAATACAATCATAAAGAGAACCACTGGATGGAGCTGTTTGTTGTGACTTTTATTTTACTCTGGGATATTAGAGATTTATAGGTACAAAATTACTGAAAGTGGTATAAATGATAGGAGAAATGCACAGAAACTTCATTAGAATTCAGGATCTTATTAGATAAACTGCTGAATTGAAAGAACTCAGTTAATGGGACAGAACAGATTTTCTGACAGTTCTACAAATAAAGCTGAGGAGAAGTGAAGGAGCAGGAAAAAAATAACTGCAAATATTTGTCTCAATCTTATTAAAGTAATATATTAGTCAGATCTCTAACCTAACTAATGTTTGGTACTTGCTTGGATGCATTTCTTTTTGGTTTGTCTTTAAAAAATAACACTTGCGATATCCTGAAACACTCTTTAAATGACAAGAAAGAAATGAATGGTAGGAATGATAATGTATTATATGTTTTTAAAACAGTGCCACTAGGCTTGTCCATAATATCATTAGATGTGAGTTTACTATGCTGTAAGTTGTTCAAAATAAAAAGGCAAAGTGTGCAATGCAGAAATAAGCTCTTAATCATAAGCAAATTAGTACTGACTGAAATTTGCTTTTTGTGAGGCAAATGATTTCTAAGCTCACACAGGTGGTAGTGGGGGGAGAGGTATTCATGTATTCATTTGTTTAATCTAGCTCAAAGCAAAGTTTAGGATGGTAATTGTTGTGAAAAATAAAGGTAAAACACTAATAGAATCTCCAGACAAATTTGGTTTATTTAGTTTCTCACAGAGTTCTTCAAATAAGATAAGAATTTAAAGAGGAATTTAACAAGATTATTCTTAAAGTAGTATAGTAATTCCCACTACAATCACTACTGCAGCTTTGAAGAAGATATGAAAAAGCAACAGTGTTGAATAATGAAACTATTAGAGGAATGTTTCAGAGTGGTGTTAGTGGTGTTCTAAAATAATGAAGTGAAAGCAAAAATAAGCCCTAAAACCAGGAAACTTTCAATTGAAAACATCTGAATTATTTTATTTTAACAAAAATTAAATAAGAACAGTCTTGCTCATGGGTTAGTGTCAAGCTACAGAACTTCAAAAAACATTCTCAAAAATATGGTAGTCATTGTTCATATGACTGTTGTACTCTTTGATAAAACGTATGTTGTAGAAAACTAGTTGACAAAAGTGAAAGAGAAAAGTGTTTGGAAAGGTCCATAAAATATTTATTTAAATCTCTTCTTTGTACTCAAGAATTGCACTGGACTAGTGACAGAGATTAAATGTTCAACATGTACATTGAGATATGCTGAGGTTTTAATGTACTTAATATTGATTACATGATGAATTCTAGATGTTTGCTTCCTGACGTTGCTTACAACAGGAGGGAGAAATGAAAACACTGCAGAAGATTCATGTGCACAAAATAGGTTGTTGATGACTTAATTGAAAGAAGAACCTTCTCTTCTGTGTGTGTCACTAACATTCCCTGAAAGCCCTTGAGACCTGCTGAGCTTATTTACTCATGATGGGTGAGAAACCTGAATAGGATGGGATGGAATGAGAGGTTCCAAACAAAATAAGTCTAAATCCTCTAATACTGAGTTTTAAGACAAGTTTTTTTCTTCTCAGTGTCAGTCATCTTTCAGCACTTGAGAAATGAAAACTCATATTCAGTAAGATTATAGGGTTCAAGAAAGTTAATCATTGGCATGTCTTCTCTTACAGCCTCAGAGTTTTACCAACATAATTTCTTGGCATCTCTGAAGCTTTCAAAAACAAAAAAACTTCCAAGATCCACAGTCTTTTTGATGTTTTCTCAATATTAGCAATAGAAAGAGGAAAGACAGCCAGATTTTTCAGTTTCAAGAGAAAGTTATAACTGATAAGTCCATTGGTAATGAATTGTAAGCTGGATTTGGCCTTCAGTTAATAGTTTCTACACACTGAATCTTGTCTCATCTTCCAGAAACTGTAAAGACTGCAAAGGAAGATTTTATGGTTGGACAGACAAAATATTTTGCAGTAGTAATACTGTCACAACCAGGAAATGAGGATGGCAACTCTAGAGAGGGAGGTGGAAATCTTACGTGTAACAGTAATCCATTATTCCTGTTGCTCCCTATCCATAGCTGTGCCAAGTCAGAGATGCTACTACAGGACAAGGAATTCAAGAAGTGGTTCTATGTGTTTCTAGATGGATTAAATACACTATATCGTATTCTTTTACACTGCTGGAGGGAGCAATCTTATGAAAAAAATGAGGCGGACATTAGTTGACTAATCCAATAACGTACATTTGCACAGCTGAGAGCTTACACAGGTCATAAATGGGTTTAGCGGAGCTCTATTGTCTGTCATTTTTATTAGAATAATTGGGAAATTTTCTATTTATATTTGTCATGGTTTTATGATTTTTGTTATTGTTACTCCACATCAAAACATAAATAAATAAATCTTGTAGTACATTGGGAGTTCAAGAGTCAGTGCTCCAGTTCCATGGATCATGGATAGTTCCGGGTACATCTGCCTCAGAGGAGAAGAACTATGTACCCCAGAGGACTTTGCGTTACTTTAAATTTTTTCATTTTCTGCTCAGAGGGAAAGATAAAAACTGTTTGCATGTCATGAGACACAGGCTCTTTCCGATTGGATTGACCCAGCAGTAGGTGCTCCATAGCCATCTTGCCTTCAGCTTTGAGCATAAGGTCTTCTGTTCTTGGACACTCTCTCATTTTGTTTGATTTATTAACTTCAATTCCAATTATATTCTATTATATTGTGTTATTTTGCATTCCAATATCTTATTTTGTAAATTAGCTTTCCTCTTCAGATTGTTGCCACTGTTTTGTTTTTAGGCCCATCTCCCTTTTTATTTTCCCCCTTCGACTTTTCACAGGGCATGGGTCTGTAGGTCCCCCAACCCAATCATCACAGAAACGGGCTGAACCAGCCCATAAAACACTGACAGCATTCCTTAAAATAATTCAAATTAGTTGTTTTTTTAAATTATTCTGAATTTATGTGTATGGCACTAAGAGTGTATTAATCAATATACAATTAATCAATATACAGTAGCATACTTATAATTGTCAACATTTCTTCCTTTTCTGGCATGAGAGAAATTTTGAGAGGTAGGAATGTGATTATTTCATTTATACATCTACTTCAAAACATAATTTAAAAAAATCATATTATTTGAAAATATTTTCAACTTGAGAACTAATTTTATTTTTTTTTTCTGATGAGAAATATTCATGTTAAATTAGAGGACTGCTCTGAAAGTAATGCATCCTCTTTTATTATTTTGGCCCATGATGTCAGAGACAGATGTTGATGGTATGGCAGTAGGAGTTGAGACTTCCCACCAATATTCAGTTACATTTTGTTGCTGTGCAGAAAAGGGCTAGTCTGACAAAATATCTGACATGGAAGTGCGGATGAAACAAAGGTGAGTTACTGAATTCTTCCATTCAGAAAAAATGTCACCCACTGAGACTAATTGATGTTTCCTGAACGTTTATGGAGACACATAGTATAGTTTGGCATATTTTTAACTTTTTTCCTGAGCTACACATAATCAAGTTATTGGGTTAATGTATCATTTCAAGGGAATGTATACGTATTCACAAGTGATAAAGAAAGAAAAATCCAACAAACTATGTGGCACAATTCATTAATTATATTAAGATATTCATTGTAGTTGTTCATAATCATATTTTATGATTCAGTATTCAGCAAAGTTGTCTAAGAAGTATTACAAAAGTATTCTGCAACTGAATGAATGACTGAATGATAGTGTAGAAGTCGATGTGCATATATAAAGTTGTAAAGATATGGAAAATTCTACATGCAATAATGATATTCCTATCATTGTCCCAGAAAGACACGTTGATACTATTATGCTAAATCTCTATAATTAAATTAAGTAATTAAAAAAATATCTGAGTGATTCAGAAAACAGTATGTGCCAAAGTAGGAAGGCTGTATCAGTATAAATATTTGGTAGTTGTTTTCATCATAAAAGATTGTATAGTAGTAGTTGTTTTCTATTTTCTTTAAGGATATATAGTAGATGTTAAAGAGGTACCAAGGCTGACTACGTACTATTGCAATAAATTGTGAAGTGAGATAATTACTACTTCTAATTAATCCTTCAGAAAATGACAACTCAAAAGTCTGAGGAAAATTTATTATTTTCTGATAGCTCCTACTGAGTGACTTCCCAGAGATTTTGTTTCTGAGGCTTTTATTTATCTTCTAGATAAAGTAGGAGAGTTTATTCTGCTGTGTCTTAGCTGAAAACCTTTGTCTAAGCTAGCTGAAATACTATATGGAATTCTTGATATTTTTGAAGTAGAACCAAATAGGAAATATGTAGTTAGATTGGATTACCTAAAATATTTGAGATTTCAAGAGGAGAAGGAGGAATGGAGGTCACTGTAAAAAAAAATATACCATGAAGTTATCACTGATGTAAGCTAGATCAGTCACTTACATTTTAGAAAAAGTAGACCCAAATACGAAATGTTCTGGAGATATGAACTGAATTTCTCCTCTTCTAGCCACAC
>VXAB01008508.1:206728-269102 GCA_013399175.1 Odontophorus gujanensis
GATTAAAAAAACAAACAAACAAACAGAAAAAAACCCTCTTAACAGAGGCCTGTTTACAGCTTTGATGTTACAGTTACAGAGAACAGAAAATACAAATGGTGAAAAATTCAGTTCTAAATCTTCTGTCTTTCCCTGTGCAATTGCTTTAAAAAATTGTTTTCTGTTCTCTTCCAGCCTAGTAGACCTAGTATTCCAGTTTCTATAATTATACATTAGGAAGTGTAAATAATAAAATATTTTTTGTTCTCAAATACAGTATCTGTACTAGAGAATCCTCTAAAACTAAAATATGCAGCTTGAGTTGCTCTTAGAACAAGTTTTTCAACAACTACAATCCAAAAATAAAAAGGTTTAGGTGAAATTCATAAAAATTATGATGTTTTAAAATAAATATTGAATGTGGTACAAAGGAAAGAGAATCACAAAGCCACAACTTCAAAACTTCAACTTTTTGTTCCTAGGCCTATCTTCCTATCATTTTCAACAATGATTGACTAATTGTACTATCACATTTTTCACGTTTCTGTAATTGTTTAACTTTGTCATGGTAATAGTCTAATTTGATGTTGTCTTTCTTTTCCTCATATGGAAATAAAGCATTAGTTTCTTTGAAAAGATTATTTTGACATCTCTAAATAATGAACGGTGGCTTCACACAGAACTGTTTTGAGTTCTCTGCAGAAATTATCTATTCAGGTTTTCTTTCAGCTAGTTGGCACTGTTACAAAGGGAACATGCTGTTTTCTTTGTATCTGGACTGCTATGGATGCTGCTGATGCTGTCCACCATTCCTTCCTATTTCTCATAATCACATTTGTACTTTAATAAACAGATTTTCAGAGTAAGCTCTCAACAAGGCAATTCAGAATTTCAGAGATTTATTAGCACAAAAACATATTAATAGAGAAAAGGAAAATAAAATTTATTTTTCATATAATTTTATTTTTCTTCAGGATACTATTTTTGATTTATTTTATTTTATTTTATTTTATTTTAGTACTAAAATTATAGTATAATTTAGATTCTTATTTTTTTGGATAGAGGATTGAGTGGAACATGCTGTTTTGACTTGTTACATTATTAGTTAATAATATAATGCTAGTTTATTCATTAGCTAATTTATTGTGTATGTTTCTACAAAATGTCATTGCCTTGAGCTAAACCAATGCTTTAAAGTACAAAAATAATCAGAGTACGTACTGACTGAGAGAGTGAACCCTTCCTATTCTCTGCACGTGAGCACTGAATGAACAATGAGTGATGTTGGCTGTGGTTTGTTACTTCTTAATAATTTGTTAATGTGTTGATTTGAAACCTCGAGAAATTTTTCCACAGGCATTAAAAATGACAGATACTTGCTCTTGTCAGTGATCGTGAACATATAGAATATGGTCAGGCATATGCACTTTGCAGCAGAAAAATTAATTTTGAAATTGAAAGTTCTTTGTTCATACTTTTAGGAAAGACAGACCAGCAAGGTGAGGTGGTAGAGTTGCTTTTAATGTGAGTGAGCAACTGGAATATATTGAGCTACATCTAGAGATGAATAATGAGTGAGTGGAGAGCTTATGGGTTTATTACAGCCCTGATCAGAAGGCATTGGTTCTCATGGGGAACTTCAATAATCCTTATATTTTCTGGAAAAGTGATGTGATCAGGTAAGCACAGTCCAGAAGGTTCCTGCAATGCAATAAAAGTAACTTTCTGACATAAGTGCTGGAGGAGTCAACAAGGAGAGGTGCGCTGCTAGACCTTGTCCTTACTAACTAAGGAATAGTTGAAGATGTGAATGTTGTGGGCAGTCTTGGCTGCAGCAACTGTGAAATAGTGTAGTTCACGATCTTGCATGGAAGAAACAGGGCAATAAGTAGGATTGAAACCCTGGACCTCAGGAGAGCCAATTTTGACCTCTTCAAGGACCTACTTAAAGGTAACCCCATGGGCTGGAGCACTGAAAGGTAGGGGGACCCAAGAAGGCTGGTTGGCACTTAAACATCATTTCTTCTAAGCTAAAGATTGGTACATCCCTAAGAATCTGAAACTGGGGGAAAGTGGCAGGAGACCTGCATGGATCAGCAAGAAGCTTACTGACAAACTCAAAGGGAAATAGAACATCTATGAAACTTGATAAATCTGTCTATCCACTTGGGAAGAATATGGGAATAATTTCAGGGCTAGCAGGGATGCAGTGAGGAAAGCTAAGGCCTGCTTCAAAATAATGTAAGAAAGGTATGTGGGGATCTTATTTCCCCAACTTTACAAGCCAATTATTAATTAGCATAGTTAATTTTTATGACTTTGCTATTCCAAAATCATTTTTAGTATTTCCACACATTTCTTATTTTAGTTATTTTTCTCTCCATGAAAAGAAGAATTAATATTATCTATGATATATTATTGCTGCCACAGTGCTCTTGCAAATCCAAAATTCAGATGTTAATGATGGGCTTGGTAAAATGTGTGATCTTATTATTTTTTCACTGAGTAAGATAACTTGACACACTGAACTAAAAACAAATAAATAAACCTCAATACTATCTTTAATTGCAATAGATAGGTATCATGCTTTGTTAGTGGGATATGAAGAATATTCCTAACATGAATACACTTAATCAGATGAAATTAATATTTTGAGTTTTTGAAAGTTCCGTGTTAGCTTCAGTGTTGCCTGTCAAAGGTTCCCTAGGCAGCTTTCAATGGTTTGCAGGACAGTTTGANCAGCTATTAAAGAGATGCCATCACAGGATGGCGCAAGTGAAGGTAGCAGCAAGTTAACAACTTGTTCTTCAGGAAAGGAGTATGGCAGTATAGAGCCTAAGTCAGTATGATACCTTTACAGCAAAGGGAAAGTACAGCGCTGAAATGCATAGTTTTCTGCAGTGAGAATGCCTGAGCTGGAGTTCTTTGTCCGGTTC
Source organism: Odontophorus gujanensis (assembly GCA_013399175.1). Taxonomy (NCBI): domain Eukaryota; kingdom Metazoa; phylum Chordata; class Aves; order Galliformes; family Odontophoridae; genus Odontophorus; species Odontophorus gujanensis. The sequence goes on from VXAB01008508.1 coordinate 209,644, forward strand.
AGCCAGTAAGAATGAGCAGAGCTTGGGGAAATGTGACATACAAAGAGAGATCAAATCAATCTGGGTTGCTTATTTTGGAAGAAGGAAGGAAGATACAGGTACATTTTCCTGAAACTAAGCATCTGCAGCACTCCTACACTGCTTTTTCCCAATTTCCTTACTTTTTTCTACCTTTAATGTGTCCTAATGCATGTAAGATACACATACTGATACAGTAGCATACTGGTAAACTCAAAGATCTTTTCTTGCTTGCAAGTATCTGCAAGTGTATTCCTGTCATTTTACAAATATAGTCCTTTTTTGTTAACAGAAAATGACATCACTATATTTTATATATTCAGAGATGTCATCTACTTATTTGTCTGTAAGTAATTCGAATACAAATCAGTTATAGATTGAAACTTCACATTACTGTTAGAGTTGTTAAAAACATTTTGGCTGTGCACTGGAAATTAGATGGTCATTATGCAGGTGAATGTGGGAAGACAAAGAGAGAATATGTGAGGTTCAGCAGTGTTCTGACAAGAAAGTGATTGCGTAGGTGGACTTCCAAAGACATGTCTGAATAATATCTGTGCAGGGGCTCCTGATGAGAATGACAGAATTCAGTTCAGTGTCTATCATGAGAGGGGTAGAAGAAAAATAATGAGAAGAAAAAAATACTTCTTTCAATAATCAACTTGTTAAACAAGAGGAACTGTTCTGCAGTGAGCTTTGAGACCAATGGAGAGAACTGGAAATAGAATTTTATTAGACAAGACTGATAGCTTAAAGTGAAACACAGTATAATATGCATTTTTTAGCTAAGATATATTGTTTGGATTTTGAGATGCACTATTAAGAACTAACTTTGTGGCCTGTTGATTTATGAAACAGTTGTAATATAGCTGGTTATTTCAGAAAGCAACTAATATAATTAAATAGGAGGTAATTTGGTTAGTACTAGTCTACCCTTAATACTCTTGAGAAGCTTGACACACAAATATGTGTAAATTCTCCATTCCATTTTCCTGTTCTGAGCCCTGAGTTATACTGCCAGGATTGATATACAGTTCTAGAGATAATTTTAAGAAGCACACTTATCTAATTAAGAATGTACTTATGTTCATATTAAAAAGATACCTATATGGCAAACAGTGCATTTCTGGTAGGTGGAAATACATGGAGTTTTCTTTGGAATATAGTAAGATATCTTTCTACATAAATAAATCTAAGGAGAAATTAAAGAATAAAAAGTTAAGCACTGAAACCCGACAACTGGTTAGAACACCATATGATTTTCATTTCTATTTCACTTCATAAGGGTTACTGAAAGGGATCATGCTAATGGTGTTTATATTTTAAATTGTCTAATAAAATTCAGGAAAAAATCTTAATTATTTTATTAATCCCATATAGTTATCCTTTAATTAAAAACATTCTTACAACGCTTTTCAAAGATAGCCTAAAATAGTAGAGACCAGTTTCTAGCTAGCAGTGTTTTCCATCACTGACATACTTGCTACCTGTCTTTACCCAGTAAGTTCATTTCAGTCATACACTAAATAGTGTTACATTGTTTACATTCATCATTACATCCATTTAATTGCAATTATTTGTCTCATGAAAGGGGCAGAATTTGCAGAGTAAATCATGTTCTTTTATACCTATAACATAGAATATTTGAATTAGCTGAGATTAACTTGTTTTGGTTTAACCAATTTCATTAGTTCCACTTAAAGTAATTTTAATTAGTGCTTCCTATATACAGGACCTGGTTCTGTACGTTCTTTTACACTGCCATGACACTGACACCCAAGCTGAGATTAACATTGATCAAATGATACTTAATGTTGACTGTTTAATGTAAAGTCAAGACAAGAAATAAATATTTTTTGAGGTAAAGATAAATGATCAAGATAAGTACAACTTTATCTTGTATTTCCCACAGTTCCGTACTTCTGAATAGCAAGTTGAAATTTGATGGAAAACTTGGTAGAAGTAGAAAAAGTTGATATAGCAATGCATAAGGACATGGGAGAGAATAATAGTTCCATTAATTTAGCTTCTGGTATTTAATAATGGAAAAGTCTGTTTCCGCAAATGACCTTCTCGTGGCATAGAATTGAAAAATATTTTCAGATGCTCTTAGCATGTTTCAACAGGTTTTATTGAAAATGTAATTTTTTATCTGCATATGGCTAATTCATGTGTTTAGAACTTTATGAATGTAAAACATTCTTCTAAATAAGAATGACTCAAAAGGCATTACACATGCATCTTTCCCTAATCTTTCAGTATTTGTAATTCCACTCCATCTAAGATAAAATTGTGCCTTCCATATTTATTAATTGCATTGAAAAATCACTTTTATCTCCGCACAGTTAATGTTGTTCATGAAATTTAGATGCTGGAATTGGAATTTTCTTCTACATCATATAAAACCAATCATAAAATCATACCTCTTCAGTCACTGGGTTCATTTCAAATGGTACAGTGTATAGTATTAATTATGAAAAAAAAAATGGAAAAAAATATTCTTTGCCTTTACAGTGAAAATTCTTTGCATGTATTTAGCTACCAAAAACTAATAGTTCAACTTTTAAAGACAGAAATTTTAAGCAAGAATAGAAAAACATCGCTTTTTAGCTACAAAATATCATTCTGGACTTTTCAATATGTAAATCACCAAATTAATACTCAGTCATGATGCAAATGGTGATATGATGCTCTGTCTAAAGCAGATGTACTTTTACTTTTTTTGCCTATACTAGAAATATACTACTCCTCTAAACTGCATATGTTTAGATTCATGGACTGCTGGCAGACATGAGCTATTTTAATGTGTTCACCTTATAACATCAATAAAGTAGTTCAAGGACATCAAACTGCATTCTCACAGGGAGAGAATTCATACTTCTCAGAACGCATTTGTTTTTATTCTGTTTTAGGTCCGACAGACTTGAGCTGCTTTGTCACTATACCACTCTCCCGCTATCAGTGCTGTGGACAAGAGGCTTTTTTGGCACAAAACTTCAGGAATACATTTGAGATATTTAGGTATTTTTTATAACTGTGAACTCCCAAGAACATAAAGTAAAAGCTGCAGATAACATTATTAAGACAGCCACACATTTGGTAGGACCTGCTCATGATGATCACTTGAGGATCTTGAAGGTCTTTTCCAACCTGAGCAATTCTATGATAATCAGCTTAGTGCTATGATCTCTGGATGGCACTATCTGAAAACCATGATTTTGTGTTTTGTACATCACAGTTCATCATCATCAGTCTTGTCCTAGTGGATAGAATTCAATGGAGAGTTGTGTGTAATGTGATTCTTAAGTGGTTCAAACCAGTAATGAATTCTCCTACCCATAGCAGTAGCACTGTTATACCATCTGTAGGACAGTGCTTCTGTGATAAAACATACTGGGCAGCTGTCTCAGTGTGTTAGCGTATCTTGAATGAAGCTAATATTTTCTGCAAAAAGGTGTCTTTATGAATGTAAACTTTTGCTGTTTGTTAATAAAAAACAGAACAAGCTGAGGGCAAAGGAGTTTCATGCCTGGCAAACACGATGCAGCATTGGGTGCAAAATTGCTCTCAGGTTTGCCAATCAGAAGTTATTAGTCTATTCTATCAGTCTACAAAAAGGACTAATTCTTGTATGGAAATTTGAAAAGATGGGTATGGTGTAATTATTCTTCCATTTGACTTCTAAGAAAAAACTTACATCTGGACAGTAAGGAACTTTTTATATCTTTCTCACAGTTTTCTATTTTCTGTTATTTTATATTCTATTACTCCAAGGAACTCATAATGCTTATATTATTCTTCCTTTTGAATGCATTTTAAAGTTAATTCACTGAACAAACACTTTGCTAAGTATTAATGAAAGCAAATCTTACTTTTATTGAAAGTGGAAAAAACCTGTTTTGGCTCAGTTTTGACTGAGATACTATCTGTGTCTGTGAAATAGAACACAGTCATGACAAATACAAGAAAACCATTTACCAACTCCACTTACAAAGGAAAAAAGTATATGCAGTTCAGCAAATGTTGATATAAATTACACTAATTCATCTTTGAGTGAGATAATTTATGTGACTGTGTTTTCAAAACCTGGGTTGATGAAGCATCCAAAGATGCAAAAATATACTGTTATGTGCTGCAGATGTCCCTTGTGTCTTACAGTGGTGTGAAAACTAACAAGTAGTAATTATGTAAGCAGATGTATTTTATGAATACAGTGTAGGGCCTCAATTTTGAAAGAATAATGAAACCCTTAGCAGTTTTCACAGTGTTTTCCTAATCTTTTTCTAAAAACAACAAGATAGGAAAGACTAAATTCTACGCTACAGATACTAATTATATATCACCTGGTATAGCATTGCACATGCTATTTCAGGCTTTGTTTTGTAGGGTACACCTGCTTGAAAGCATAGGCTAAATTGTAGAAATCCTAATGCTCATTGAGTCTAGGACAGGGGTTTCAAGGATAATGCACATTAAAATATGATATTGGGTAACATTCTGACATTGTTACTAGAAATTCCTCTAAGGCCTAGGGACATACAAGAAAGACAGAACTTGGAAATCCAGTTGAGCTGAGTAGTAAGTGAAATACGTCAGTTGCTTTTAACTAATTCACTTTGCTAATTTACCCTCTTGAGTCTAGATCCTTAAATTGACATGTAAAAATATAGCTATAATCACTAAATTATAAATACACATATTTAACACTAAGTAAAATTTCTTAGATTTGGAGCAACTTTAGCATAGATGTCTCAGCATTTAACTGAGATTCAGGAGGACATATCCTCTGCCAACTACAAAGAAATTTGTAAAACAATGGCTATCAAACATTACTATATGTATTTAGAAACAATAAGTTCAAATGCTGTGTAATCAAGTTCAAAATTACATAAACAGTGAATGTAAGAGACTATGTCCTTAGAGATGTAATGAAATTTCTCTTAATATATGTACTTGTGTTTTTTATGATGGCTTCTGAAAAAGCTTGAGAACCATGCATTAAACAGTGAAGAAACAAATAATGCAGGGGTTTGCTTAGTAATGTTCAAGTGTATCAGTATTTTGAAAAAGGTGGCACAGTATATAGAAAAAAATCAACTTTTTCAAATGTGCAATTTGTCCTATTGTTTTTCTGTGATAACAGTTAGGTCATAGTTTTCTAAGTACACCATAGTTTCTATCTCCTCTTACTTCCCATGCTGCTTGCATTAGCATAGAGGCAGATCAGCTGTACTACTGGCCTCATTACCTTCCTGGAGTTGCATTCCGAAATTTCACTGGGACAAATGTGATGTTTTCCTCTGATACATCCTAAAGTATTCCTCAGCTCTTCCTTATCACTCAGCAGTACATCCCCTTTCACCATCAAATCGAATTTAAAGCTCTAGTGATAAGCCCAGCCAAATTCATAAGAAAAAAAAGAAAAAAGGAAAAAAGAAACAACAAAAAAAGAAAACGTGTAATAGTAATAGTTCTATTCTGCACTTCCTGTTATTTTCCTGTTGGAAGATAGCACAGAAATGAAGGACAATAGCAAGCCAGAATTAACTCCTAAGATTTTGTCCTACGTACTGCAGTTGAATTCAGCACAGTTTAAAACATTGTACTCATGGAATGTGGTATCATACTGTTTCCAAATAAGTTTCCACCAAGAATATTAAGGTTTTATAAGGTGCATAATGAGGAAATATGACACTGTATCAATCACTTTATGCTTTCATTTGCACTTATATTTCATGGTTCAGGGAATATGGAAAACACATACTTCTGAGCTTTCCTTTAAGATACTCAGAACAGGCAGTTATGCATTAATCACAGATACTTGATAAGGATTTGGGGTCACCTACTAGACTGCCAACTGCGTGTGGTATCTTACTGATTCACCAGCAATCCAACTTCCCATCAGAAATATAATACTCTTTTCCTCTTGCTTCAGGCACTGTAATCCCTGCCCTGACTCTGCTTTTGGGGGATATACTCATCACTGTTCTCTATTGAAACTATTTTCTTCTTACTCAGCTGCAGTGAAAACCTATAAATTAGATAAAATTATGAGAAGTTCCAGACAACCCTGAAATTGTCATAGAGTTTGCGTCAAATAACTTAGAAGATAGCTAGTAGGAAAGGGTTCCTTAAACTTTTCACTCTTTTACCATACTTGTAGAAAGGATGAGAAATGTTACTTAAGGTTCATGTCAAGAGGCTCTTAGAAAATAAAAGTCTTGAAACAGAGCTATGATACCTGGAGTAGGCTAAATCAATTTAAGAAATTGAACTGTGAGGAAAAGTTCAATAGAGTAAGATCTCCTCCCAGCCTCACAGGCTTGCATAGCTGAAGTAGACCCTTACAGGTGATCTACACAGTGTTTGACCATCAGTTTATCATACCAGCTTCACACAGCAGATTCAAAGAAGACTAGAATGTTTTTTTCTCTTTCCTCTGCATGCTGTCAAAACAGATGCGCAGTGAAAACTCTAGAGTATGTTTGACAGTCTGTGTAGCTTAATTTTACCTACTAGAATGAGTCATTGATTTTCATTCCTCTAAAGTCTCCTCTGCATCCTAAAATACTTGCTACTTATTTATTTTCCTAGCACTGAAACTCACACTTCTGACAAAGTAACTGACACCTTGCTAATTGTTCAGCCTTGGACAAGACTTACTCATTCTATCTGCTGGCAGGAATAATAACATTTGCAATCATCTCCTTCCAAGTTGATAGACTGACATCTGAAAGTTTTTCAAACTCACAGATTATACAACATGGCTAAAGCACCTCTCTTAAGATTGCTCGAACTCAGGTGTTCTTATTAAAAAAAAAAACAAAAACAAACACAAACAAACAAAAAAAGATGAAGAAAAGCATGAATATCTTTTGGTTCCTGAATGGGCCTAGTTTGGTGGAGTCTGGTCCCGCTGTTTTGCTTCTGGGCAGGGAATAATGGCTCTGGAAGCTGACTCAGGGTCCTAGGCTATGAGGAAGGCACAATGTGGCTTGGCATGAAGAGTCAAGCTGGGAGTTGCCTTCAGAGACATTGCACCAAATATGTTGCAAAAAATTGTAAGACAATTTTAGTTTGCACATAGCTGAGTAATGCCAATATGAAATTATAACTCTCTATGTTTGAGAACTTCCTGCCAGTTTTTTCAATATGCTGTAAAGCATTATTTTCATGATCATAATTAGAAATTTTCTTCAAGTGGAATGTAACGTTTAAATTAGTTTATTTCCTTCTCTCTCCTAAACTAGTGACCAAGGAGGACTTGAACCCATAGTTGAACATACAAGAGTTAGATGTTATTAAATATGCTCTGGGAAGCATTCTGAAGTTATTTTACAATACACAGAGAAGACAGAGAGCAAATAGATATGCTGTATTTTTCTTTTTTTTTTTTTTCTCCATATCAATACTGATAATAGCTGAGGTATGATTTGAAAAAAAAAGGAGATGCTATTGGCTTGTTAACACTACATTTTGAGAACAGAAAAGGGTAGGAAAAGGATATTCAGTTTCCTTCCCTTTTTCTCGCATCAGGTAGTGCCACTGAACTCGTGAGTATGCTAAGAAAGATGTTATTACACTTTGTTCCCTTACAGATGAAAAAGATACAGGGGCAGCAGTGAGACTTTTTCAGTCATCTGGTAGCAAGACTGTGAAATTTTGCCCAGTGTTGAAATATGGAAAAACAAGACTATAATCTGTATTTTAGCAGATTATATATATCTTCCTGATCTCGTGGTGGGCCTGTGTTTTTATGAGCTCGCGATCTTAAAACGAATGCAAATTTTAATTGCCTTTAGCCAAGGACATGTTTGATCTCTAGAAACATACACAACATGGATAATGTAACTAAATTTTTAGGTGAGGTTGAATCTTCTGAGGCCTGCTTTCTTCATCAGTTCATTTATTTTCCTTCACAGATTTTTCAGAAGTTTGCCTTTTCTTATGCACTTACAATGTGAAGTCATAGAATAATATAAATTAATTGTAGCTCTTAACTCTTAGAAGCAATTACTGCTGTTTTCTTTGCAATAACTAGTGAATACAAAAGCAATGCAATTGTGTTATGATGCTTTCCATAGGAACACCAAATGGTGGTTTATGAAAGTCATTAATATAATATGGAAATGATCTGTTTGGTTTTGTTCTTCTATTTGGGTTAACATTAGTCAGTCAGTCAGATGTTACTAATGAACAAGTTGATGAAAGCTTATCCAGCTGCTGAGAAGCTCAACAAAGTGATAGTCCCCTTTCTTTCTTTACTTAGTCCATATCTAGAAAAGAGCATAAAGCAATGTTTTCACTGCTTATCTGAAGTCATCTTTGCATTAATAAGTGAATATGAAGGATGTTTCTGCAACATTCTCTAAAAGAGATTGATGCTATAAATGATGTTATAACATCACCTACTATAAAATGACTTAACTGTATGTCATGGTTTTGTGGTTGTTGTTGTGTTATTGATATTCCACATCATGACATCACCTGGAACTATCGATGATCCACACAGCTGGAGCATTAACTCTTTTCAACTCACAATACACTACATGATGTCATGATGTGGAATATCAACAACACAACAACCACAAAACCATGACATTGCACAATATTATTAAGAAGATTTCAATATAAAATAAATACATGAAATTGTAAGGGGTTCTTGTGATCTGAAAACACATCGAATCATAAGGATTTTCTAGGCAATAAAGAATAAAATAGTAGACAGTATATTCAAGGCTGAGTTTTTCAGTCTTCTTCAATTACTGACAGTTTTTCCCAATATTTCATTCCATCACTCTTTTCACTTCTGTTGCTTTGTAAGAAATTTCTTCCCAATTAAACTATATAATGTTGCATAGACACAAAGTGCTAAAAAAATACCTTGCTTTTGGGGAGATTTGGCATAAGACAATGCTTTCATGAGGGGATCAAATGTCTCAAACCAATTGGGTAGTGTCTGTCTGAGTGGTAACAGCAGGCTTCCATTAGCGCCTTCTTGTTAGCAATGACTTCAGCTGACTCAGGAGAGACTTCCTCAACAGCAATTCTTCTTGTTTGTTTTTTTTTTGTACTTCAGCTATATTCCTGTAGTACTCCAGCAACACTTGCAATTCCTCATTGTCGATTATCTTAATTTACGTACAATTTTCTAATGATCTTGCCTATTTTATGCAATGATTTCTGCATCTATTGTATCAATTTGTACTGACCACTTACATTATGTACAATTTGTTCAGTTCTGCAACTCTGAACCTGTGATTCTCTGGGACAGTCAGAGTGTGTCCCTAGGAGATTAATATGTGCATTTAATCATATAAATTGGCCTACGTACAGCAGAAACTGTCTGGGAAAATCTTTAGACCTTTCCAAAATTCCCAACTGTAGAACTCCTCGAGCAATTAATCAAATATTTCATTATGAAGGCAGCTGAAAGTTCAGTCAATCACATTACCTCAAATGAATCTATTATCTCTATCTAGTCTCTAAAAACCTGGGGAGTTTCTGGACAATGCAGGATATTAATGACTTCATTATTCACATGCACTGAGTCCATGCACAATCCCAGTCCCAGTACCCAATTACATCACAATTATAACCACAGGACAAACTTAGATTTCAACAGTGTAAGGGAACTGCTGAATCACAGCCTGAACCACTGATTGGTCACCTGAGGTGAGCATTGAGTCAGCCATGGGGCACAGGTGAAGGTACTGATACCTGTGTGATTGGAGGGGGGTGGAGCCTGGCTCCACCTCCCCCCAAGCCCCATTTAAGGGCTGACCACCACCAGAAAAGGATCTCTTCTTGGAGATCCCTCTTGTGTGGAGTCCACAGCGAGCCTTTCCCATCTAAAGGTGAGCCATTTTTCCTTTGTACTATTTGTATACCATCTGTACAGACCCAACTAAATATACCATCTCTTATACTATTCTTAAAGAGTCATCTTTAAGATCATTTGCATTACAAATGCTTCATTTAAAACTTAAATTACAAATTACTTGTCATAGTATGCTTTCAATTATACATTCTCTGGCACAAAAATTTCTTAAGGGAGAAATTACACTGCAGTATTTTAAGGTTTCCTTATAATAATTTTGGTAAACAAATAGTTTAAAATGTTTGAACTATGAAAAAGAGGTTATGCACCAAAAAGATTAGATTCAATTACTGTTTCTTTGGATTGTAAATGTTGGGGGAATGCAGAAGCATAATTTATGCTTAACTTTTGATTTAAATAGAATGCAATACTAAAAATATATCATACGTGATTGCATTATATACAAATATCACCAAGTGATGAATGCTTTTTAGAAGCTTTTGTTCATGGAAAACTTCATTACTATGACTTTAGTCAAAGGTGGATGTAGAGAACTAAGCCAGGAAAATCTTTATGCATCTGGAAGCTGCATCTTTTTTTTTTTAATCTTAATGCTACCTATCTACTTAACTGTCTATCTATCTATCATCTATCTCTCTGTCTAGGTATTTATTTATAATATTACATTTCAATATTATATCTCAAGTGATTTTCTATTGAAGCTATTTCTTGAAGGCCTGAAACTTTGGACAGGATTTGACATTCTTCTCTGCACAATTTCTCCAAATTTGTCTTCGACAAGGAATTTCTGGAAGATACTCAGACTTGACTGTACTGTCTGAAAATTCCTTTACTGTGCAAAGAAATCACTGCAATGTTGATAACGTTTTCTATGAAAGCAGTAATCTGTTTTTCACCTTATAAAATCCCTGATCAAGATGAGTTTAAGATTTTGGACACTTCAGTAAGACAGCTGCTCCTTGTTCCAAGGCCTTTTACTTCTCTCTTTAAAGTTGAACAGGCCTTCCCAGTTTTGTTTTACTTCCCAAACTGCTATGCAAATCCAGTTTCAGACAGCTTGCTGTACACAAACCTACATTTGCGTGAGATTAAACCATTTAGCTTTAGTGAGTCCATACAATCAGACTATTCATGGGTGTAGAGTCATAGCACATTGATATCCACAGATAGATACAATAGTATATATATGTATATTATATAGATGTATATATATAGTAAACATATCACAAGATTCCCATGTTGTCTGAGCCATCCAGTTATTGTTGGACTAAATTTTGTGAACTAACATAGCAGTAGACCATAGGAAAAAGTATCAGATCCAACCTTTATAATAAGCATTGGCCTAGCTTTCAGAGAGGCCTATGAATGGACATTAACAAGTTCTGAAACCTGTGGGACTATATTAGGTAGTTAAAATCTGCTTTTGATATATTTGGCATTTAATTGTTCCAATGTATTTTTGATTTAAGGCAATAGAAAAATTCCTATTGAAAATAAGTTTTAGATATAGACCATAGCTACACCACTTAATTTTTAGATACCAGAGAATTTTGATCACTTTCAGATTTCTTATAATACTGCTTGTATTGCAGTGTTATCTTCAAGTCACATGCTAAGTTTAAGCAAAGAAAAACCAACAGTGGTGGATTTGGACAAAGGGTTATTTCATTGAATAGTGTCATGGTTTTGGCTGAAATAGAGTCATTCCTAATAGGGGCTTGTACAATATCATGTTCTATTTTCTTTTGATAAAAATAGTGGTGATAGCACGCCAATGTCTTAGTTGCTGCAGAGCAAAGCTTACATAGAGCTAAGGACATTTTAGCTTCTTACGCTGCCTGACCAAAAAGGAGCTGGGGTGCTCGAGGACCTGGGACAGGACACATCAGGAACAGTTGACTCAGATGACCAAAGGGGTACACCACACCATATAATGTCATACACACCAATAAACGTGAAAGGAAAAAAGGAGGAAGAAGTTGTTTGTACTGTTGGTATTTGTCTTCCCAAGATGCCATTATTTGTGATCAGCTCTGCTTTTCTAGGAATAGCTGATGGGAAGTAGCAAATGTATTAATTATTTTTTTCTGCTTGTAAGTGCAGCTTTTGCTTTACATGGTAAACTGTCATTATATCAATCCATGGGTGCTCGCACTTTTACCTTTTCAGTTTCTTTCTCCCATTAGAGGAGAGTGAATGATTGACTTCGTGGTGTTGAGCTGCCTGGTGAGGTTAAAAACAAAAGAGAGAGCTTGTACAGAAGTTTTAACACTTTTTTTTTTCACCCTTTCCTAGAAAAGCTTAATTCAAAAAAAAAAAGCCATTCTTTTTTCCAAAAATATTTATTTATCTTCATTCTCTTCAATTTGATTTTCTTTATTGTTTATTTTCATACAGCCAGGATAATACATAGGTAGAAAAAAACTAAAGTTCACGTTAAAACCACATATTGATAGGATAAAAAGTGAATAAAGAAACAAATACTAATTTCTAGGCTGGTAAAATTCAAGAGGGCCAATAATAGGAGTTGTCTTCAGAGCTGTGTTTCTGATATTGACTTTTTTTTAACCTCTAGTTTAAAACTACCTATTCCAGGAAAAGAACCAAAAGATAAAAAAAGAGAGAGAGAGATTTACTTTACAAAGGCTGAATATCTTGTGTAATGATGAGGAGCTTCCTGGCTGACATTGTCTGCCAATAGATGATGAGTGCTGCCCTTACAAGTCAGATACCTCTGCTGAAATTTCCAGGTAACACAAAGGTAGCTCTCAGCAATTCAAAAAATAATTGTCACTTCCTCTCTCTTCAGAAAAAATGAGAAAATAAAAAAAGCCTTAGGAGGAAATGGAACAACGGTGTTGGACTGACTTAGCAAGTAACACAGTGTAATAATAATCTTTGTATTCAGACTGTTTTCTCGTCCAATTAATTCAAGGTCAATTTTCAGAAATCTGTTTTGAAAAGTCAACTTTTCTAAGAAAAAAATGTGGGAGTTTCTGCTTTCCAGTAATGTGGATGATTCTAACTGTCTTGTTCATTGACCAGTCTTGGCTATACTGATACACAGAAATAACAATGTCATGTGATTTTATAAAAAAAACATGGTCATAAGATGTGTAGCTTCTTACAGCATTGTAACTGAGCTCAGATACAAGTATTTGGTTAAAGTCTAATCTAGACTGTAAACTAATTTCCAAGGAAAGCAAAATATTCCTGTTTGATTGGTTTGCTTTTTTGTTTGTTTGTTTTTCCCTTACCAGAGTGTTTATGATTTTTCTTGGTAAGTGTACTTCTTTTACTACTTCTGTGTTTTAAACTACTTACTTATGTAACAGAAAATTGAAGTTCTTTACTACCAGAAAAAACTTTGTTGTATGTACTTTCACCTAAAATATTATTGGTTTCTATTATCTGAATTATTTGTCAAATCAGAAAATAGGCAAGCTGAGTAGGCTAGCTCTAGGAAGTGTCAAAACAGCCTATCCTTGGAGAGAAAGGAGTGGTTCAGATGCTTTGTAAATGTGAGCAGTCTTAACACAAAGAGGGAGCATATAGAAAGACTCCATATGCAGTGACAGCTACTGCTGTGGCCTGTGTGTTTTTCCTTGCTGTCACCCAGCTGAATGGAACTGTGTAGGTTGTGCCTGATGAGCACAAAACGTAGCTGTGGCAAACATCTGGAAACTGTCTTACGACTGAGATCAAGACTGCTGGATATATGTACAGTTTCACAACATCCTTCCAACCCTCTTTCATTGCAAGGTGAAAGATATAGTGCCACTTCCTGAAAGGGTGTCTGATATTACAGCCAGAAAAAACTTTAAATTCCACATTTTTCTCAAAATTCACAAATGTTACTGACAAAAATGGACTTTACTGGTCCTATATGAGCCTTTCTCAGGTGAAGCAGAAATCACAAGGTGTTCCAAAACTCTCTCATTTTTGTTCACTTCAGGCCATCCTCCCAGTTGCAGTCACATGGAATGCCCTAAAGCAGCAGACTCTCCCTTCTTTCATAAAAGCCACAGAGGTGAGATAATCCCATGATCTTTAATAATGCTCCCACATCTCATTGCTCCATAGTCAGCATAGTCTGGTCTTGGCAAAATAAATACATAGATAGAGAGTTAGAGAACTGTATTGTGAGCATCTGTTTTGTCACTGTCAAAACACAGGATGATTTAGAAATCAATTGCTATGAAGCACAGGACCAAAGGACTTAGAGAAAGGAAGGGAGAGCAGATGCAGAGCAGAGAATACTCCTTTCTGAGTCTCCATCAATGCTGGCTTATCTCTTGAAATTCTTGCTCTCCTTCACATAACAGGCAGACTCAAAAGGCAGCAAGTGATTTTCTTACAAAATATAGCTTCTTCCTTTCTTTCCTTCTTTTTGTCCGCCTGTATTATCTTGCAACTTTAGTGCAGAATCAGTAGCAAGTTTTTGCAATCATTCATGTATCTAGAGACATCAGCTTAAAACTACCTTGCGCACACACTTCTGGAGGATGCTCACTTCTATTTCCCTCTTTGGTTTGTCACTGTCCAGAAATCCTCTGCAAGATGTCCTTCGTTAGTGTCTAAGATGGTAAATTAGGCTTCTTCAAGAAGTATCACATTTTGTCGCTGTGGGGTTCATGTGTATCTGAAGATGATATTATAGGCAGAAGAAGAACTACAGTACAGGTCTTGTATTTCTGATTGTGTGTCTCTGGACACTGTCAAAGATGAGCATGCTTCCCTTGTGTCTGAGAACCTTCATATGATATGTGAAATATCTGTTTTGATTAATGTCACTAGGCAAAGGCAAATCCACTACGGAAAACATAGTTGCGTACATGTCTCAGCATTTAAAATGTAGGTCTTAAAAATGTCTAAGTAGCAAGTAGTTATTCTTGTAATTAAGGTATACTTCCTTTCATAAAAATTCCTAATAAAGCTTTTACTGAATGAAAAATATCTTTTTAGTTTTTATTATTATTTTTAACTTAAATATTTCCCATTTCTTGATTTCAGCTCATAAAAAATACAGTTAAAAGCTAGGAATGCCATTTATTTTTCAAAATAATTTGTTCCTTTTTCTTTATAGAAAATATCTCGACATTTAGATTTATTTTATATCTGTATAATATACAAAAGAACTGGTGATATTGCCCTATTCCCCCCATCCTTTCCTTCATCCTCCCTCCATTAATTACTCTTTATTGTTAAAACCTTGCTAATTACTATATGCTACTAATTTTGTATTTTTTTTATTATTCAATTCCATATGTTCCCTGGACTAAAAAATTCTTTATTGTGTTGACAGCTTTAACCACCTTCATAATTCTTGATGCATAGAAATGTAAGAATAGAAAAATCCATCTTAATGACTCACAGAAGTGTACTGTATGTTCAAGACTGTCTTTTTGTTGTGATAATGTAATTTTCAGCTGCCATTCATCCACTTAGTAACCAAAATTATTTGTGATACTTAATTCTATTTATCTAATGTAATTCAATATTCTTTTTCTTTATGTGCATAAATTGGCTAAACATTGAAATTTTATCAGTAATATTAGTTCTGATGTTTTTTTTGTTCCCAAATCAGAATTCTTATATTAACCACCCTTTCTCTCATGAAAAATGAATCTCATCCTTCTGATGTTTAACTTGAAATCCAGCACTTTTAAATCACCTGTATATATGTGCATCAAAAGCTGAAAATGTAGCAAATGAATAAAACTTTACAATTTTTGGAGAATCTTTAGATCCACAGCTATGCGTAGTTGCTGCATACCCAATGCCAATACCACAAACAAAATGCCAAATGATGGCTCAGGATTATTTTTTACCAATACACCATCTTTTCCAGCATCAAAATGATATGTATATTTGCAAACCGTAGCATACCCATTAATTAAAAGGCTGGGCATCAGGAGTTCATTCTTATCATTTAGGTTATAATTTCAAATTCTCACTGATATTGGTGTGGCTTTTAACCACTTACACTGGTATTCTGAAACTTTAAAAAACCTTATATACCCATTTTATGCTTCATCAAGCAACCAGAACTAGGGCAGCCACCAGTCTGCCCATGATCTGCCTTGTCTGCAGTTTTGATGCTCTGACCTTTCCCCTGCTTCTTCGCTTCTTCCTTTCCTGATGTAGAATGCTCACATTGTACAGGACGGTTCAGTGCATTTGTCTACAATATTCCTCTCTGAGCAAAAAACTTCCTTGTTGCCAGTACCCTACAGGTACACCACTAATACTGCTTCATTCTTACTTCTTCCATGAAATAAACTCTGACAGGAAGCTCTGCTCCTTGCTCTTTCATCACTTCAGGTAAGCTGTCACAGGTGACCTCCTCTTCCCCAACTCTGTCTGTGTGTATGTGTAGTCCAGTTCTGTTCTACAGACATGGTCCACTACAAGCCTAGCAAGATGATGGCTTGCTTAACTGCAATTACAGTAACTACTTAGTTGCAACAAAGAGGAAAACAAATATCCCCATCTGCTCTCTACAGACAAGTAAAGTTGTGTCTTTGTGTCTTGGTCAGATCTTCCACTGGCCAGCCACGCTCTGTCCCCCAGATCACAAGGTGGTTGATGTTCCCCATTCTTTTTATTAATATATTAATCTATCTATTTATTTAAACACTTTCTGTCAAATTTCTCTACTGAAAAGTGCTATTGCTGAGTATTCAATATTCTATGCTTCATAAAGTACAAATTATTCAAGTCAGCTGAAAGACTCCTAATGAAGGACTCAGAAGAAGTTTGATCAGGAACTCAAATCTCAAATTTCAGCAAAGGGGTTATTCAGTAAACTCCATGAATATCTACAGTATGTTTAAATCATGTATTGCTTGCAATTTATATTAATATCATTTTATATTTAAATATTATAATTAAACTTGAGACTAGTCTATTGAATTGTGTATGCAGAATTATCATGATTTCTAATATTTATAGATTTATTACCTATTATTACTTTATTACTTCTGATGTACCAAAAAAGCAACTAAAACAACAAACAAACAACAACAACATGACTATTTTGAAACTGATATGCCTTAGAGGTCATTTCTGAGGAAAAAAAAAAAGTGACTATTTTTGTCTAAATAGTTTAATAAGCTCAAACAAGACCAAATTTTATCTATGTCTTCTCTCACTTAGAAATAAATGTCTTAATTCAAAACAGATGCACTGATGTATACTGCTGGTGAGATGAAATGAAAAAGCACAGTTCATTCAATAGACCTAGGTGGTGAGATCTTAGAAACATGATCATGAAAAAAAGTTTGCCTACACTACCCAAGCATTTAAAAGCAGGAACCACATTTTCTTCTGCTTAACTCATGCAACCCTTTTAATATTGACAGAGTCACAGGGGTTTAAAGGAAGAACAAGGTTCTAGCCTTTATCCAGAAATAATACATAAATAATGAAACCTCTATTCATTGTGTTCATTCTGTCTCAGCTAATGAGGAAATGAATGTTTTGATGTAGAACAGTAATTTCTTTTTGAATGAGAGCAGTTTGCACTGTATTTGTTTATGAATGACCAGAGAAGATTTCCGTGTACTGATGTGGAAAACACACAGAGCAAAGCTACATGTTAGAGACATAGTTTTCCCATATTCTGCAATTCATTTCAAGATTAATTGGCACTGTTTGATTTAAATATGGTAATTTAGGTGTATTTTTTTCACTGCAACATTTATATTTTTGCACTGATATCTCCAAGTAATGTCTTGTGAAGCACTGTTCTGCTCAATTAAAAAAGATTTACCCCATTAATCATAAAATATAATCAATAAAGTAATTACAATTTACATAATTGTATCTATCTGAATCATATAAAACTGTCCCATACTTTAGAGTTAAACACCCCAATTTAGTCACCCTAAATGGATGTAAATGTGAGTCGTAGGATGAATAAATGAGAGTTAACCTACACTTACTGAACTTCATATACTGCAACGAATTTATGGGTTATGAGTTCCAGTCACATTAATCTGTTACTGATATGCCCACAATTACTAGAGTTTCTTGACTAATCAATGCAACAGTTTATATTTCTTCTTAAATTTTTAGCTCAGTAGACCATGGGATGGTATTTTGCCTATGCAAAAAATGTTAGAGTCTTTAATCATGAAAATATTTAATCATGAAAATATTGAATTTCATATATATATAATATTGCTATTCAAATTACAGAAATTCTTGAACGTTAGTTAATGTGAAGTAGAAACATTAACTTCCTTACTTCCTTTCTTTATGTTTGTAAAAGTACCATAAAAGCAGACTTCCCACAAGTAAACAACATAAATCTCCAGGAAATTGTTTTATTTGAATGTTTAATGAAGCATTGTTGAAAGTGAAGTGGGAACAGCAATAGGAGTTGTATGACTAACTATTCTGTATAATTTTGACCATTTCCATCAATGAAACTAATTTCTGGCCATTAAACAAGATACCTTCAAGAGGCAAGATATCCAAAGCAAAACAGCAAGGGAAATTTAAAACTTCCTAGCAATAAACATTAATATTTCTTTCTGAATTTTTATCACCTGAGTCACATGCCAAGGTATTCTTGAAGTGTTCTTATCCTTACTTAGAGGTGGTCCAATTTATAAAGACCATCATTTGCTTTCTAAATAAGGATACATGAAAATGTGTTCTCTCCTTTATAATTTAATAGGGGTAGGATATGTACACTCTTAGGGACACAGAAATAATTCTAAATAAGATAGCTGATTATCCTTCTATGTTCTGTACATAACTAAATTGACCATAGCTAATTTTGTTTTCACACGGTTGGCAAGAGGGCAAGTGTTTTGAACCAATATGTTAAATGTTCCACTTCATAAATTGGAAGTATGCCTGGTGTAGTTGATTGTGCCAGCTGGCTGATCTTCAGCATAGGGCATGCGTTCATTCTTTGTCTCATGGCATTATACTAGCCAGCTGTCAGTTGCCCCTATTTAAGGCAAAACTTATAAGAATTATGATTAAAGGGACCATTCTTTTTCACTGAACTCCTCAAAGGAAGACAGAAATTTTATGTCAAACAGAAAACTTCTGTATTTCTTTACCCTATTGACTATCAATCCGATTAAAAATTGAATTCTGAATAAATAGTTAAATTTGTTGATTCAATGTATTTCTCTTTCATTTCTGCAAGTGAGAAATTGTATGCATGTGATGAATGAAACTGTATAATATAATCTGAATCCTCAACTATTTATTTAATAATGTTTTAATCTATGAGTGTCTCTGTCCTGAAATCAGTGAGCCAGATGAGAGGTATCTGCATTAAAAGAATTGTATACGGGCACTTACAGGGACTGAGGTACATATCAGATCTGAATCAACTTCAGTTTAGAGAGAAGAATAGGAAGATTACAAAAAATGATACTGGATAATGTATTCATTGAGAATTCTATCTTTGGAGTAGATTTTCTCCCTTTGAGAAGAGAAATGTATGGTGAGATCATTTTTGTACAGTAAGAACAGATAAGAAAACGTTTTAGAAAAAACTTTGCCCTTTTAGAAATGATGAGTCTTTGCCCTTGCTACAAAGAGAACCAACAGCATCCTGGGCCATCAGGAGGTGAGCATACTTCATCTTTACTTAGCCTTGGAGTGACACATTTGCAGTGCCAACTCCAGTTCTGGGCTCTTCTGTACAGGCGAAGGGCCACAGAAGTGATGATTTGAACTGCAGCATGTAACATTTAAGGAAAGCTGAGAGTTGGGACTGTCTAACCAATTGCAGCAAGGGCTAAGGGGAATTTCATTTGTGCATATAAATACCTGATGGTGTGAAAGAGTGAGGCAGGCTCTTAGTGGTGGCTGGTGACTGAACAAGATGCAATTGACACCAACTGAAATACAAGAAATTCCACTTAAAAATGAAACCCTCCACTTTTTTGTGTGTGTGTTTTGTTTGTTTGTGTGTTTGTGAGTGTGGCTAGACACTAGAATAAGTTGCCCAAGTGGTTGCACAGTCTCCTCCACCTTTGGAGATACGAAAAACCCAGTAGGACAAGGTTCTGATTGACTTGTAGCTGACTCTGCTTGATCAGGGGTCTTGGACTAGGCAGTCTCAAGAGCTGCCTTCCAAACATTCCAGTTTCAGCCATTCTGTGATACTGTAGAAGTTTTCAGTAAGTAGGAAGGAAAAAATTCAGTTTTGGAAGGAATTTTGTTATTGTTACCTTTTCTTTTCCTGTCTCTGAGAACGCTAATAGCTGAAATCTGAGCTGTCAGGGTAAGGTTTATGTGCTTAACAATGTAAAAGTTCTCTTACGTTCTCTTGCCTTTAGTTAAATTTTATTCAACTTCCTGTGGATCATCTTGACACCAAACATGATGTATAGCAGGGATTCTGTCAAATTTTAATAACATAATTCAGTGTTCATTTCTACAAGCATTCTGGAACTGTTTTAGATATTAATATGTTCTATAAAAAATTAAACTAATTAGGAAATTAAAGTACAGGTTGAAATAAGTTGCTTAATACTTTATTGTCCAAAATTGAATAGTTTCCTTAAAGACAAGTGTTCTTTATACCACTTACTTTAGAGCTTTCAATGAAGTTACACAAATGGCAAAGTTGTCTTTTTTTTTCACTAATAGATTATCAAGGAAAGAATTTAGAGCTCTTTTCTAATAGTACAAAGAGTAACACCTATATCTATTGATTAAAAAGAAACCTTACAAATCTAAAAAAATCCTCATAGTTAATATGAGAATGAAATTTCCTGGTCTAGTCCAGAAATTTTTGTCTGTTGTCCTTGAATGCAAAGTATTTGTATACAGTTCATTATGTTGTATTACACTGTAATTATTACACATTATAGAGGTCTAAAAACATTAAAATAAGAGTAAAAAAAAACCTCTAAGAAGTTGAAATTTGGATTCACCTGTTCTATTACTTCTGTAATTTTACACCAGAATAAAGACTTGATAAAATGTTGTTTGAAAATATTAATTTATTAAAACTGAACTTTTTACAGTGAGAGTTCTCAAGTACTTTTGGAGAAAAAGGACAGTGAAATTTCTGGGTGAAAAAGAACAAAATCCCAGGGTACAGGGATCTCTGATTTGTAGAACTATTGTTTGGAATCATACTGAAAATTGAACATTTCTTTTTGTTCTGGTTATTTTGTGAGATTTGAAGTTCATATGGTACTCATATCCACATAAACAGTCAAATTATTCCTTCCCACTGTCAGAGTTCTTCCCCTTAGCCATCAAATCCACTATCTAGATTTCAGCATGTATTTAACTTTTCAGTTCAGTATTTCATACTGAGTAGCTACTTAGTATATTTAGTAAGGAATATACAGAGTTCTCAATTTATACAAAATATTCATGCTTTTTTGTTTTATGAGATTCTAGGGTTTAGATATTATTTAGATCATACCCTTATTTTCCATCAGATTTTGACACTGAGGCTATCAGCATTTACTCTTTCAAATTCTCCTAGACAAAAAAAAAACATAATGTTCCACCGAGTTAATGTAGCTTAAAATGTCTGTAACACAGTTTCTGCTTGAGTCTGAGAGATAAACTCTTACTCAGTAAAAAACTCTTGGGACTATATTTTACAATGATGCCAACAATTAGTTAATTTCATGGAGAGCTTTTATTTTCCTCTGGAAAAGGAAGGAAAGGAGATTATTCGCTCTAGGAACAGAGTTCAGTTCTTTCTAAAATCACAAGCTACAAATCAATTTTTGACTCTAGGAAATCATATTTCAGAAATGTTTGAGTACATTTGAAACATAAAAACAGTGCTCACCTACTCATTAAACTATCAAACAATTTGAGCCAAATTATAATCACACTAAATATTAATTATGAGAGAAGTTCAAGGGAAACTGAAAATGGTATGTAAGATGATCAAACGTAAATAATTGGGAGTTCAGTAGGTATCCAGCCAAAAACCTTTTTCTTTGCCTATAATGATTTCTCTGGCATTAAATAAGTCCTCTGCACTTTGTAGTAGAAAATCTTTTTTATTGTAAAACCCTTTGGGGTCAGCATAAATATATAATGACTGCAATATTTCAAATATAAATTGGAACTTTAAATAGAGACAGAAACAAGACCTTAATTTAGTTTAATAGAATAAGCTTAACTCTTTGGGGGAAAAAAAAGTAAAAAGGAAAAAGTAAAGGAAACATACATCAACATACAGCAACCTAAAGAAAACAAAGAAATAGAGGAGAACTACTTGAATAAATTGTAACCTATGAAAACCATAAAATTAACTTAGACAGAAGACAGTAAACCACAGGACATTTTACTGTATATAATCTAATAAGAGTCAGCTTGAAAATCTCCAAAGAAACAAAATTTCAGTAACAAAGGGAAAATATTGCTTAGGGTTTTTTGTTTGTTTATGTTTATTTCCCCCATTTTCTTGATTTGCTTCAAATACGAACTACAGTAGGAAGTCTTACTTGGAGAATATCCAGATTCTTCTAGCTTCCACAAGCCTGAGGAGACACACTGTGCTCTTAGTGTCAATCTTACAACATCTTTCCTTGAGAAATCTAGTCCTTGACAGCTCTATGTGGCTTATGAAGGTATCAGGAAGTAAATGTAAAGGTATTATAAAGCATTACTAACAGTTAGGGGTGCTATAAAGGTGATTACTTTGAAGATCAGGACAGGCTAAATTTCTATTTATCTTTCTTACTCTCTCAGACCTCTAAATTGAAAGATATGTTTCAGTCACTCTTCGCAAAAGCCATTTTGGCAGCTGCCCCAGGAGAAGGAAAAAGTGCCAACGCATTTATTACAGTCTTCTCAAGAAATAACAGGGTTAATAATGTTTGATAAGCCTACGCAGAGTAAAGAGTGAAAAGAACTGATGCATTTTTAAAGGGATTGTCAGTCCCATTTGAGCCAGGTGCAATACTCACCCAGAGAACTCTTTCAGCAAGCAATGTCATTAATAATGATTCATGGATATGGATATTCACAACAGCTGTGTCCTCACCTTTAAGTACCTCATACAATATTTAGAAAGTACTGGGAGATATTGCAGCCGGGAAGCTACTAAATTGCTAGAAGGCAAAGCTGGAGTAAATTGTTTAATATGCTGCCTCAAAACTGGTGTACTGATTTTTTGGGAGTGAATCTCTCTTCCTCTATCTGTCTCCAATATAACTGCTGTGAGCAAAATAAGCAACATGCTAATCATCTAGACCATGAAACCTTACGATGCTGTGAGGCGTTGGCATCAACACTAATATATATCATCAGCTTATGTATAAGTAGCAGACAACTGTCTGCTAGCAGTTGTCCTTGTTCCATTAACATAGGAAAGAAACATATGGTTCCCAGGAATGTTTTGAATTTTAAACATCAGAAGTACATTCTTAACATTTCTTTTTTCCTATGAGCCACTGTAGTTCAAAAACATGAATTCATTCATGTTCTGATGCAGTAAGGGAATATTTTATTACCAGACTCTCAAAATATCTAATTACAATCTAATTCCTCTTCAAAATACGAGTACAAATTGCTAGTAACACATCCTCTCATATAGCACTTCTCATCTTTAAAGAGTACTAAAAAAGGAACTTTGAAATCACCAGCTAAATTTGTTTAAAAGTTATCAGAATTATTTAAATTAAAATGTTCACAGGAACAATGTGAATTTATTTGCAGGAAAGACAGCATAAAGTGGCAGAGCTTCATCAGTTCTCTGCTCTTCCTAATTTCCTGAATGACTGAACTTTGGACTTGTTTGAAGGATGATCCAAAAACAAGAGTGAGCAGCAAAAACTTATGTCTCCCTAGTTTCTCTAGCTATCTGGAACCATCTCTAAGCCAAGAGCTGATTTATCCTACCAGTGCATATCTCAAAAGGCATTCTGTCACACCACATCTGTTCCAGGTCATGACCCATAGAGTACACCTTCACAAATTGTGCCTTCTGCTATTCCTCATTAAAGTAAAGGTGAGAAATTATTGCATTGTTGGGTTTACATTACATTATGAAATAAAAATGGGTGCCCGTAGCAAATAAGGCTTCTTGCATCCTGAGATAGGTGTCATTCACCATCACAAATCCAAAGCCAAAAGCTGTCATTTGCAGGGATGCATGGTGAGTAGTATGTGTGTACTGGGATAATTTCAGAGTACTGACAAAAATCCTACCTCAAATCCTAGCTTCAAGCCTTGAAGAAGCTACCAGCACCAGTAGCTGGAGCACTTGCTCTGTCACTGTTGGCAAACATCAGGAGCAGGATTGCTAAGTGATTCCACACTCTCTAGCATCTATTTGGGTAAGAGCTTGGAATGACAGCACCTAGTAACAGCATGCGGTTTAACAGCTGGTGCCTCATACTTGCATATATCTGATGATGCCACTCTGCCTCTCTGTAACTATTATTCATGCATGCTTGAGCATTCACTGCCTTCTCCCCTCATTCTTCTGCCATTTCTGTGCAGGCATAAGCACTACTTCCTGCCAGTTCATACGAAGATCTTTAAAGATCTTTTTCCCTTTGTGTATTGACAAACTACATTTCTCATTTTTCAACCTAAGTAGTATTACTCTCAGAAATTTGTGTTTGTTTTGCATTAAATAAAATTCCAAATTTTGCTAGTGACATAATGTACTATGTATTATGTAATATAGTGATATCATGCTAGTGATATTATGAGAAAAGAAGTTTTAATTGAAAACTGAAACACTCCTACCATGAGTTGGTTTTCTCCTGCAGGACATGAACAAAATGTTCACCAGTTCATTAAATATATGTTTGATATAATGAATGATTCTGTTATGAGAAAGTTTCTGATACCTTTAAGCTTTTTCTTTTGAAATAGGATCTGAACTCAACTGAGTCAGATTCAACATTATTCTCGCATGCTGGACATGTACTTTAGGTCAAATAGGAGCCTTATCTTGTTCCAGCAGATTGCTATGCTGGATGATCCAAAATACTTTTGAAGACGCAATGACATTTCTGTATGAACACGCATAGTCAAAGAAAGTAAGGTAATTATTTTTAGACATTCTAAAGATGTATTACAAAAGGAGACCCTGACATCAAAAACTGTGAGTGACAAGGAGTTTCCACAGATATCCATTGAATTCCACAGAATCCATTACAGTCCTTGCATTTGACATGCATGTTTTGACATGCAAAAGACAAATCAGATTTGCTTTCTATGGTTTCAGAAATGGTGAATAAGGTTGATGCTCCCAAGGCCTCTGAGAACTTTTAAGTCCCTCATTACTGACTTAAATTGGTATATTTAAAAAAGCTGCATGTGTGAGTTTTAATTTTCTTCTGTATTTTCATCTCTCCACGTCTCCAAAAACAAGCACAAGCTTGCACATGTGAAAAATGTAATAAAAGCATTTTCACAATTATGTCATACAGCCTCATTGTTGTGACTAGAGTATGATTACAGAGGTTTTATTTAATGCATAGAACTCCTAATTTATTCTACTGCTTTGGAAATATGATAGAAATTAAAGAGTTTGGAAAGGTTTTCAATTTCAGATTTTTAATCTTAGCAGGTGAAAGGATTATAAATTAGACCCAGAGTGCAAGGGTTCTTGAGAGCTGTAATGTAAAATTATAACATGGTCTGTGTATGGTTTTCCTGAATAGCTAATACTTGTACGATTGCTTAATGGTAAGAAGAAATTCAGATTTAATGCTTTAACTTTTTAACTGTGACAGAATTTAACACACTTCATGAATTCTGATGGAAGGAAGCACCATCAAATTTAGAAATCACATCTTTAGAGTATTTCTATGCGATTGAATCCATACTGGCATTTGTTTCCACATTTGCATTATCTGCTCGAAAATTAAGGAAATAGCTCTTAGCATTATGAATGTTAAAAGCTCATTTGGAAAAGGATGAATGGGACTACAGGGAGACTCAAACATGGCTACTATTGATAGTGTAAAACTGGAAAAGCCATTCCCCATTGTCATGGGGACTTATGCTGCTCCATTTTCAAAACATCAAAAATTCCAAGAATCATGGAATCAGTGAATGATTTAGCTTGAAAAAGACTCTTAAGATCATCAGTCTCAACCATCACCACACACTACCAAGTTTAACACTAAGCTATGTCCTTAAGCACTACATCCACACATCTCTTCAATACCTTCAGGGGTGTGACACCATCACTTCGCCAGGTAGACTGTTTCGATGCCTAACCCCATTTTCTTCAAAGAAATTATTTCTGACATCAAAATGCTCTGATATGTTCTATGAACACAAATTGATTACAAGCATTTTGTCTAAAAATTCAACACTTAAAAGTGAATTTTACAAAAAAAAACCAAAAACATATTATGCTATGTGATTTTGTTTTTCTGTGTCTACTCAGATGTATTTCCATCATTGCAGATGTCAGCTAGTGCAGGGCAACAGCTGTTCCTGAAATCTAGTTTCTACCCTTGTACTCATGACCCTGAGTTGCCCAACTGCCAGCTCTGTCCAAGTTCCTGTCCCTGAGGCAGGATACGTGCAGGACTGAGTTTAGACTGGCAGATCTGGAAAAGCTCGGACAGTATTTAAGCTGGCACAAGCATTGGCCAGAGCCCAGTAGAGCCAGTAGAGTTCCTGCATGTCATGAGAGACAGGTGGAACCATCAAATTTTGCTGAATCAATGTTTTCTGGAGAAAACTTGTTTTGATCAAGAACTTCACATTCAGGTTTGCACTTCAGCACTTAGTTTTAGCCAGGTAATGTACTCTGATGTTTCTACTTTCCTGTGAAATGACAAATTAAATCAGGTTCAGACATGTTAGTATGCTTTTATTTGGGGCTGAAAAAAACTGTTAGAGCCATATTTTCCTGGTCTTGTCTTAATACAGGTAAATTCTATTCAACAGTTTTTTTCATTTGTGCTTTATATTTTTGAATGGCAATTTTTTAAAAATTATTTTGCTGAACAAATGGGAATCAGAGCACGAAATAATCTATAAACTTAAGGTTACATATTTCAATAAAGACACAAGGAATTTTGAAATATCTCTCCAAAAAGCCTAAGAAATAAAGTAAATGAAAATATATATATATATATGATTACATTTTTCAAATTAACAGAAAACATTATCAGTTTAGTATTAGATGTCATCAGTAGACAAAAATTTATAGCAGAAATACTGTCATACAGATAGTTTTAAATTTTTGACAAGCATACATAGTTTTGTCATAGCATTTTTGGTGATATCCATATTAGATTACTATGCTAGAAACATTTTGTAAACTATATGTCATATTCCATAAGCAGTGCATTACCACAATACATTTATAAAGATTTCTGACTTATTAATTGGCTTGATCTCAACAATTATACTTCAAATTTTACTGACCTTCATTCCTTAATGTTGAAGAAAATGATTTTTCAGTACAGTGAATACAAGAGCTCAAAAGCCTCTAGATTTTAGAAAAAAGTTCTGACTAAGTAGGTGTGGAGAAGGTGAGTATCCTCAGGATCTCTAGTGCTGGCCCAATCCTCCTGATCAGAAAGTTGTGCAAAAATATGGGAAGCTTCTATTTTGGCCTGTGAGCCTGAACTGAGATGTGAGCATGGGGATGAGCTGATCAGTCTGGTAATGGAGTTCAAGCAGGAGCTGGAAAGACTAAGGGCCATCAGAGAATGCAAGCGGGAGGTTGGAGTGACTCCCTGGAACAAAGACACCAGGGTAACATCCCCCAAATAGTGGTGGACCCTCTCCCCTGCCAGCCATAGTCAAGAAGCAAGAGTCAATTTGAGAGGAGAGGAGAAATGGTAACAAGTCCCAGCTTGGTGATGCAGGCAACCCCCATCCCGACCTACCATGGCTCGCCAGGTACCTCTGTGTAATGGGTTTGAAGCCCTGGAACCGGAGGGAGGGGTGAGAGAGGATGTGTGGATCTGCCTGCAAAGTTGTCTAGGGTGAGGCAATCAGTTTCACACCTCAAGACTCCCTCCGCCAGGAGGGAAATGTGATTGTTGTAAGGCGACTTCTTTCTGAGAGGGCCCTATATGTTGGCCTGACCCTTCCCATAGGGAGGTGTTCTACTTCCCTGGGACCTGGGTCAGGGATATTTCTAGAAAACTCCCCAGTCTGATCCATCCCTATGATTATTTTCCTTTATTAATAGTTCAGGCTGGCAGTAATGAGGTCTCTGACAGAAGCTTGAGGACTATAAAAAATGATTTCAGGGGACTGGGGAGGTTAGTTTATGGAGCAGGTGTAAAAGTAGTATTTCCCTCTATTCCTTCAGTGGTGGAGAAAACACTGACACAAACAGGAAAATTCATTGTATAAAGACATGACTGAGGGGCTGGTTCAAATGCAAGAATTTTGGTTTTTTTGATCATGGGGTGGTCTACTCGTTACCTGGCCTGAGATCTGCTGATGGGTCTTGCCTGTCTCAAAGGGGAAAATGGATTCTTGACCAGGAACTGGCAGGGCTTGTAGAGAGGGCTTTAAACTAGATATGAAGGAGGAAAGGGTTAAAACCAGGCCTGGTAGAGATGAGCCTAGGGGAGCAATAATGTGATTAGGGGTGAGGCAAGGGGTCCGCTGAAGTGCATCTACACCAATGCACACAGCATGGGCAATGAGCAAGAGCTGGAAGCCATTGTGCAGCAGGCAAGCTATGACCTAGTTGCCATTACAGAAACATGGTGGGATTGCTCCCATGACTGGAGTGCTGCAACAGATGGCTGCAAGCTCATCAGAAAGGATAGGCAAGGAAGGAGGGGTGGTGGTGTGGCTCTCTCTGTTAGTTTTGATGTTATTGAGCTTGTGGCTGGGGAATGATAAGGTTGAATCCCTATGGGTAAGGATCAGAGGAAGGGCCAACAAGACAGACATCCTGGAGGAGTTCTGTTATAGGATTTCTAACCAGAAAGAAGAGACAGATGAGTTGTTCTATGAGTAGGTGGGGGAAGTCGCATGATCCCCAGCCCTTGTCCTCATTGGAGTCTTCAACTTCCCTGACATATGCTGGAAATACAACACCGTGCTGTTCACAAACAGAGAAGGTCTGGTGGGAGACGTGGAGATCAGGACTGTCTTGAACAGAGTGACCATGAAATTGTAGAGTTCTTGCTTCTTGGTGGAGCCAGGAGAAGGGACAGCAAATCTGCTACCTTGGACAGAAGTCCAAGGAGGGTGGATTTTCAATTGTTCAGGAGACTAGCAGGGAGGGTTCCGTGGTATTCAGTCTTGGAGGATAAAGGGGTCAGGTGTGGTTGGACCCTCTTCAAGAAGGAAGTCTTAAAGGTGCAGGAGCAGGCTATCCCCCTGAGCTGCAAAATGAGCTGGTGGGGAAGAAGACTGGTGTAAATGAACAGGGAGCTTTTCCTGAGGCTTGAGGAGAAAAGAGAAGAAGGAATGGGCAACTCAGAATGAGGGGAGATTCAGACTGGATGTTAGGAAATACTGTTTTTTCGAAAGACTGGTCAGGTACTAGAATGGACTGCCCAGGAAAGTGGTGGAGTCACCAACCCTGGAGGTGTTCAGGGAATGTTTAGGTGTTGTGATGAGGGATGTGGTTTAGGAAGAACTATTGGTGATAGGTGGACAGTTGGACAGGATGATCTTGTAGGTGATTCTAATTTCCTTCATTGGAAAACAAAGATGTAGGAATTAGGGATGATGAAAATTTAGATGATGACTTGTAGTGCTGTCAAAGTTCCAGTATTCTTTGATCTGGAAGTAGTTTACAGTTTGTGGTCCACTAGGTAATAGAGAACCTTTGTGTCTTCATTTAATTATGTTCTTTATTTTATTTTTTTTCTGGGCTGACCAGTCCTTGCAAAGAGAGAAGCAGTTTCCCAGGTATGTAAAAAGCTAGCTGCCCATTTTATAACTTATGTTCTACTGCATTTATTTCTACTGGTTCATATGAGAAAGGCATCCATGATGATCTGTTGCTGAAAAAGAACCAGTGTTTCAGAGGAATGGAATAATTCCTTAAAATTCAGTTTACAACCAGGTCTGTCCATTTAAAATGATCCAATATCACTTTAAGTGACAGAACAGAATTTTTACATTTCCTTGGCATGAAAGGGTATCTCTAAATCAACTTCATGACAGAATGTGAAAGAGTTATCTTTATGAAAGAGTAGTATAAATCTCAAATAAAAAGGCTTCAGAGACATCAGAGTATAGTTTCAAAGCACATTAATCACAAAGCTGAATTCTTGTTTAATTTACTATAAATATGTATAAATACATGACAAGTCCATTCCTCCAATAAGAAACCAAGAAAAGAACATGGCATGTAATGCTAATACTTCCTTATTGCAAATGAAACATTTAAGTATAAAACAATGGCAAAAACATAAAGGCTGATTTGGAACTAAACCTAAAAGAAAATGCTTAATTCAGTACACAACTAAGAATTTCACCATTATTAGCCTGAATGTTGAACCTTATTATCAGCTTAATCTTGTCTTTAAAAAGAGAAGTAGTTCAAGCATAATTTTTTAAAGTGTTATGATATCGTGGTTTTATGATTTTTGTTATTGGTATTCCACATCATAACATCATACGCTTTCATGGCAGGTAATTGATCTATAAGATTTTAAGTCTATATTTTTCATGCTGAGATTTCCTCTTTGATGTGGAGTCTCAAATTCATGAGCTTACTATTACGATGGAAAATTTTTTTAGTATGTAAAATTTTTGTAATACGGAAACATCGTTGGGGGTTTTCAGTTTACTTCTGTTGACCTGATCCTTGCCTTAGGTGCTCAGATCTTTTTGATTTAAAGTATCTATGGCTTTACTCATTTTTAGCTTTTGAAAAATAATGCAAGTTACTTAAAGTGTTTGAATGTATAATTTATCATGTTTAGTATGTGCTGTAAAGCAGGTTGTACAGCTGCAGCCAGGATGGATGTTAGATACGCCCTCAGGCAGACTAGTTAATCTAGTTAAGAACCTGTTTGAAAAGATATGTTTGAATTCTGATGCATGAAGCAGGAAAATATTTCTTTTTTATTGTGCTACTCTTGGGTTTATTATATTGGGAAGACTATGGATGATATGTTGACAACACAGTTTGATGAATCATAAAATCTGGGCTGAAATGCTTTAGAGAAATGATGTATTCAATATATTTTCTCCCTTTTGTAACTCACATAGTATGGGCAACCCTATTTCCACATTAAAATAACATTTAATTATCATAGAAACAGAAGTCCTGATTTGTTTCAGTAAACAGCTGTTTTAGTACATCTGACAGCTAACCTCTATATTCTTTTATTCTCCTCTCTCTCAACTTTCTACTGTAGTGGACCTTCAAAGTAGAAAGGGCCTTGTGCAGTAATCTGCCCAATAATTTCCCCAATAATACATGCTCTGTGCAAATCAGTACAGGGCACTTCCTCAAAGGAATCTATTACTTCACAGATAGAGGCAGCTCTATGCCTGTTAATTTTAGATATAATTATTAGATTCCAACTTTTGATTTTAAAAAGATTAACTTCACTTTAAATCTGTTTGGGAATACAGTAGATAATTTAACACTTCTATAATTAATGATTCTGAATGACATTCAGATTGGTTAAGAAGCAATGAGATGAATTTCTGACTACTGTTCATGTCAAGACAGTTTTTTTGCCCCCACTTTCAATTTAAATAATTGCCAGTAAAATTAGTTGGCATGATCCCATGTGAATAATATTTGTATGAAAATTTTAGCTAAATATATTTCTTATAATTAAAACAAAACCCATCAGTACAGTTTCATGGTAGACTATTGAAATTATTACAGAATCACTAGTATCTGGACACTGCTTTTCTCCATCCAGTACTTATCAATTCATACCAAAGCTTGGTGATCAAATAATTGAGTCCTTTCACAACAAGGAAATTTTATGCATTCAGACTGTCATAACATGAATGGTATAAATGAGAATCTTGACTTCTGAAGAGATGAATGTGGCCACCTTTCAAAAATTATTTTAGAATACTTATATTGTACATGATCTTACAGGTATAAGAACATTAGTGCTCTCTCTTTACTACAAGATGAGAACTGCAAAAAAAACCCAAACATACAGCACAAGTATCATTTTAGAATTTAAATACTCAAAAAATTATTTGCAATTACCAAACATAGTAATCTGAACATTTTACTCCATGCAGAGTAATACTGAAAGGTAACATTACCTTTCACATTCATAGTAAGGGTAAAGAATGTTATTCTTTTTCCTAAACATGCAAGTGATCTGATATGCTCTGTTTATTACAAATATCAAAATAAAACAAAATCGCAGAAGGTTTTGCTATACTTGATTATTTTTGAAATGTTTAATGCAGCTGGGATGCAATGCATAAACCATTAAACAACAACAACAACAACAAACACCTCCACCAGAACAAAAATAAATAAAATCAAAGCAAAAACAAACAAAAACAGACCCCCAAAATTCAAAACAGTTTTTACAAAACTTCTAAAGCCACAAGAAGTCAAAATATTGCATCTTATATCAAAAGAACTTCACATCATTCTGAAACAAATCTTTGGGAGAAGTAGGAACATTTTTTGAAGATAAATGGTCTTCTGAAAATGTATCACTTGAAACTTAACTTCATAGAATCAAGAAGTTCATGCTCTACTGACTAGAAACACCTGCAAATGCTATTAAAATTATTCGGAAAATTGATGAGTACTCTTAGAAGTTCACCTTTAAAATTTTAAGATTCCATTTCTTTCAGTAATCTTAAATTTAAGTAATTTGATCAAAAAAAGTTATTCGAACTTTTTTGTTTAAGAGATACCAGAAATTTACTACCAAGTTCCAGCTATTCACCATCTTTAAAGGGCAAATGAACTATGGTGATTATTTAGATGGACATTTTAACAGGGTATGAAACACAGCATGTTTTTCAAATGCAGTAATTCATAGTTGAAGTAGAACATGGTTTTATAAAGACCGTACTCTGGAGTGCATCATGCCCTAGTTAGCTGCTATCAGACTGAAGGAAGGGATTGTCCTGCTTTGCACTGCAACAGTGTGGCCTCAATTTGAGAAGTGTGTGTAGTTTTGAACACCACAATATAAGAAGGACGTGAATAAAGTAACAGGTGTAGTTACTTAAAGAGAAACAATCAGCATTATAAAAAGCACAGGTTTTGCAAATTGTTGCTTCTGGAAACATGTGAGCTCTTTCTCTCTCTCTCTCTTTTTTTTTTTTTTTTTTTAATATGTATTTTATATGCACATTTGTATATAAAAAAAATATACTTTGTGAAAAAATTGCTGTGAAACAGTTTTCTGATAAGATTCTATAATGAAGAAAGGAACAGTAAAATACAATTCTTTAAGCAATTTTCTGAACTTTTGGGGGGCTGGATTTCACCTTGTTTAGGAGTCACAGTCACTGTATACCTTTCCTTCTATACCTACATTTCCTATTTCAAAGCAGTCACCTACAAACTTCACATCTCCAGAAAGACTCACTGCAATATTATTCTCTGCCCTTTCACATAATTTGGTCTACTTGTAACTCATCAAACTTGCAGGCTGATTATTTGTGACATTTTAAACAGGAATCTGCTTGTGTATTTTCCCATCTTGCTCTTCATCCCTTGAAAGCAAACAATTTGACTTCAATACAATCCTCTCTTTTGGTAATGGCCAAATAGCTGAAATGCTGTCCATTTCCGGCTGGATTCTGATGATGTTCCATTGACCTTTTATTGCTTCCTATTACATTCTGTCCACACTGAGAGCCAGCATGAATCTAAGTTACTGATGAAAACGGTGGTTGATCTTGTCCCTAAGGGCTTTCCAGTTATTGAAGCTCCTATTTCCATATGCTTCACGTTCTGTTGAGCAGAGACATCTTTTTATTTGATGTCTCTACAGAAGCAAAAATAATAATTTTGTGGTCCAAGACCACATTCCGAATTTGTTACATTACAAAAAAAAAAAAAGAAATAATGATAAAAATGAACACTATGCCACACCTGACAACTAAAGATGTACCTTGAAAGCAAATATGAGAGGCATGGAAAGTGTTTGGATAGAGTATCATGTAATATTAAGAAAAGGTTCTTCACCAGATGGTGGCTGAGCACTGGAACAGGCTCCCCAGGGCAGTGATTGTGGGACCAAGCTTGCCGGAGCTTGAGAAGCATCTGGATGAAACTCTTAGATGTGTGGTCTGATTTTTGGGTGGTCCTGTGTGGAGCCAAGAGTTGCATTCAGTGACCCTTATGGGTCCCTTGCAGCTTGGAATATTCTATTCTATGATTCTATTCTATGATGAGTGTAATACTTTATTCTATTTTTATTTATTTATTTAGTTAGTTTTTAAGAGCCTACATATATAACGCAAGTGAAATCAATCACTT
This sequence comes from Odontophorus gujanensis, assembly GCA_013399175.1. Taxonomy (NCBI): domain Eukaryota; kingdom Metazoa; phylum Chordata; class Aves; order Galliformes; family Odontophoridae; genus Odontophorus; species Odontophorus gujanensis. Next base: position 243,858 of record VXAB01008508.1, read on the forward strand.
ATCAATTTGGAAAAGTTCAAGTGTTTCAAGGAAATGCTGTTGTTGCTGTTGCTGTTGTTGTTTTGTTTTCATATTTATTAATTTTTGTTGCTGAGTTTTGATTATCTCCTATGATATTTTTGAGTTTAAAAATTTTGCATATGTAGCACAACCCTCAAAAGTTCTCAGAACTATTTCACTTATTTACCTCTACGTGTTGGATATTCTCATATAATCCACAATGTACTTTCACAGGAAATAGATTCATTTATTTTTGTAAAAAGGTGTAGTCTACTTCTGTGTAGATGTCTGTCTGTGTTATAGTATCTTGACATGTGAAACTGTATTTTGATTTGCACAGTAGTAGCCAGTCCCTGTAAGAAATGATTTATCAGAAGTGAACAGGGCACAACATATTATTTTTTAAAAATACAGTTCAATGTGTGTTATATAACATCACCTTTTTGTGGCCTTTGAAATACATAGATATATCATTTATAGTGTGGGTGGGATTTATTTAACAAGGGAAATACTGACAGAGATGCAATCATGTTAACTTTTGAAAGCAGTAATTCATTTGTTTCTCTATTAGTTCACTTTATCACTAGATAAAGATATGATTCCATGATTATCCAAGATATCAAACCAAAAGATTTGAAAGAAAAAGAAAATAGCAAAACTGATAATAAATATATACAATATGTAAGATACAACATAATTTGCTTTTCCATTTACATATTTTTAATGAGGTATTTTGTAAATAAAGGCCTTCATTCCTTGATTATTATTCACTCAAAAATATGCTAACATAAAATATTGCTTTATAAAAATAAGAAACAAAAATTAGAAGAACATCAATGCCTTGTTTGGTAGTCATACAAATGCTGCAGTGCTATGCATCACATGCTCCAGGAAAGAAAAGCAGAGTGAGCGCTAAGCATGAACTTTAAGTTGCCATGAACATTAATAATGCATGAAGCAAAGCGCTTAGCCAGACATTCAAAGAGAATTGCAGTCGTGGCCTTGCAACAGTCTTGCAGACTAATGTATAAGAATGTTATGTTACCTATTCCCTGCAGTATGGTCTTTATTCATGTTGCAGCCACGCAAAAACAGTAAGATCTTTATATCCCTGGCTATCCCAGGGAGAAAAATAATTCTCAGTGAATTTTTTCTTTATTTTTGCTTTTAAAAAAAACCATTTATTTCAGGCCAAGAAAAATAAAGTAGAGAAAAAAAATCATTATAGTAACCGCTTTTGTCCTTTATTTTATGAAGTGTAATGTATTCTTTCTGCAGGGATGCAAGACGAAATATAAACTAAATGTGTATATTGTGAAATCTTCATGGAAAATAAGGTAACTTTAAGAAGTCTCTGCCTTAAAAGTTTTAGTAGGATAAAGTTGACTCTTGGGGATTTCAGTAATTGATTCCAATGTTAATAAGTGAAACAACTACCACAATTACAGTCTTCAAGAAATAGTATACACAAGTGAATGTACATGTATGAATTCAGGAAGTTTCTGATTACATCCAGTATTTAAGGGATAGAAGAAACATGGTAAACTGTTCCAGTCCAATTGCCTGAGACACTGAAACACTGCAAATACTTCTATTTAATAAATAGCATCGATTATTTGAGAACCAAAATCCATGCTTAAATGGAAAAAAAAAATAATCATTTTTCAGGAGATGAGGGGAAGGAGGCATTACTTCTGGCTTCCATGAGGTTTTCTGATTGAAACATTTTACATATCACTGTAAAAAGTAAAGCAGAAATGTTATAAAATGTTTGGTCACTACTGTTTCCAGTTGTCTGCATTCTTTGTTATAGAAAGACCACAGAAAACAGCAGTGCATAAAATTAAGATACATAGAGTAGAGCAAACATGGGTGGAGTAAGTTAGCACAGAGAAGTTCAATGTACTTGCTATTATTGTCATAGAATCTGACATTGCCACAAAATATAGACACTCTTAAATTAATGAAAATGTTTAATGAATCCACAAATACTAGTGTCCTTTGTTTAAAAGCACTGATATACATGTATAGAGTAATAAGTTATCAGAAGGCAATATGTATTTTGCAATCAACAAGTTGGTTTACATATTACATTTTTTGCCCTGTTATGCATAAGAATCAGAACTCTCATCTTTGGGAATAAAACATTTCTTACCCTTAGGCACTGTGAGATATAAATTGTCACTCGTTATTTTGTTCGCAGATATAGATTCATTGTAAGGGAATTTGATATTTCTTAGTGTCATGGTTTTTTGATTTTTGTTATCAGTGTTCCACATCATAACATCATATAAGGCACTGGGAGTTAAAGAGTTAATGTTTCAGTTCTGTGCACTGCTGATATTTCCAGATACGTGGTTCTCAGAAGAGAAGGACTACAAACCAAAGAGGACTTTGCATTTCTGTTTTCCATTCAAAGGGAAAGACAAAGCTGTTCGCACATCATGAGGCGCCTTCTCTTTTCCCTTTCTGCTCATCTCAGCAGTCTGTGTGCTCCATACCCGTCTCCCCTTCAGCATTAGAGTAAGGCCTTCAGTTTTTGAACACTCCCATTTTATTTGACTTATTACCTTCAATTCCAATTATATTGTATTATATTGTGTTATTTTGCATTCCTATGTCTTATTTAGTAAAATAACTTTCCTCCTCAGATCACTGCTGCTGTTTAGTTTTCAGGCCCTTCTCCCTACCCTTTCCCCTCTTCCCCATTTCCCTATCATGGGATGTGGGTCTATGTGTCCCCTTGCTCCATTCATCACAAAACTGGGCTGAACCAGCCCATAAGACACCAACACTTGGTATTTCAAAAGAATACAGAAAGGTTTACAGAAAGAAAAAGACATTAAAATTCTTTTATGCCTATTATGAGAAATGTACAGTACATTCAGACAGAATTAAGCTTGTTCTGTCAGTCTTTATTGTCCACTCATAAGATTTTCAAGTAAATACTTGAATGTGTTTTCTGTCACTCACGCTCTGGGAATGGTCCAAACAGATGTTCACAAAGCCTGTGCATCATCCTATTCAAAATCTCTAATTAAAATGCTCTTTAGCCAGTAACTCATTGGGAGTAAGTTGGCACCTGTGAGACCTTGATAGTTTGATGAATACTTTCCACTGTACAGCATGCATACCTATAACGTATTTGGTTCAGGAGTCTCCCCTCTACCCTCCCAACACACTCTGCAAAAAAAAAAAAAAAAAAAANATCTTCATGGAAAATAAGGTAACTTTAAGAAGTCTCTGCCTTAAAAGTTTTAGTAGGATAAAGTTGACTCTTGGGGATTTCAGTAATTGATTCCAATGTTAATAAGTGAAACAACTACCACAATTACAGTCTTCAAGAAATAGTATACACAAGTGAATGTACATGTATGAATTCAGGAAGTTTCTGATTACATCCAGTATTTAAGGGATAGAAGAAACATGGTAAACTGTTCCAGTCCAATTGCCTGAGACACTGAAACACTGCAAATACTTCTATTTAATAAATAGCATCGATTATTTGAGAACCAAAATCCATGCTTAAATGGAAAAAAAAAATAATCATTTTTCAGGAGATGAGGGGAAGGAGGCATTACTTCTGGCTTCCATGAGGTTTTCTGATTGAAACATTTTACATATCACTGTAAAAAGTAAAGCAGAAATGTTATAAAATGTTTGGTCACTACTGTTTCCAGTTGTCTGCATTCTTTGTTATAGAAAGACCACAGAAAACAGCAGTGCATAAAATTAAGATACATAGAGTAGAGCAAACATGGGTGGAGTAAGTTAGCACAGAGAAGTTCAATGTACTTGCTATTATTGTCATAGAATCTGACATTGCCACAAAATATAGACACTCTTAAATTAATGAAAATGTTTAATGAATCCACAAATACTAGTGTCCTTTGTTTAAAAGCACTGATATACATGTATAGAGTAATAAGTTATCAGAAGGCAATATGTATTTTGCAATCAACAAGTTGGTTTACATATTACATTTTTTGCCCTGTTATGCATAAGAATCAGAACTCTCATCTTTGGGAATAAAACATTTCTTACCCTTAGGCACTGTGAGATATAAATTGTCACTCGTTATTTTGTTCGCAGATATAGATTCATTGTAAGGGAATTTGATATTTCTTAGTGTCATGGTTTTTTGATTTTTGTTATCAGTGTTCCACATCATAACATCATATAAGGCACTGGGAGTTAAAGAGTTAATGTTTCAGTTCTGTGCACTGCTGATATTTCCAGATACGTGGTTCTCAGAAGAGAAGGACTACAAACCAAAGAGGACTTTGCATTTCTGTTTTCCATTCAAAGGGAAAGACAAAGCTGTTCGCACATCATGAGGCGCCTTCTCTTTTCCCTTTCTGCTCATCTCAGCAGTCTGTGTGCTCCATACCCGTCTCCCCTTCAGCATTAGAGTAAGGCCTTCAGTTTTTGAACACTCCCATTTTATTTGACTTATTACCTTCAATTCCAATTATATTGTATTATATTGTGTTATTTTGCATTCCTATGTCTTATTTAGTAAAATAACTTTCCTCCTCAGATCACTGCTGCTGTTTAGTTTTCAGGCCCTTCTCCCTAACCTTTCCCCTCTTCCCCATTTCCCTATCATGGGATGTGGGTCTATGTGTCCCCTTGCTCCATTCATCACAAAACTGGGCTGAACCAGCCCATAAGACACCAACACTTGGTATTTCAAAAGAATACAGAAAGGTTTACAGAAAGAAAAAGACATTAAAATTCTTTTATGCCTATTATGAGAAATGTACAGTACATTCAGACAGAATTAAGCTTGTTCTGTCAGTCTTTATTGTCCACTCATAAGATTTTCAAGTAAATACTTGAATGTGTTTTCTGTCACTCACGCTCTGGGAATGGTCCAAACAGATGTTCACAAAGCCTGTGCATCATCCTATTCAAAATCTCTAATTAAAATGCTCTTTAGCCAGTAACTCATTGGGAGTAAGTTGGCACCTGTGAGACCTTGATAGTTTGATGAATACTTTCCACTGTACAGCATGCATACCTATAACGTATTTGGTTCAGGAGTCTCCCCTCTACCCTCCCAACACACTCTGCAAAAAAAAAAAAAAAAAAAAAACAACAACAAAAAACAACAACAAACCAAGCCAAAACAAAAAAAAGAACTCCCTGCCCATTTTAACAGAATTTTGCTGTGCAATTCCATGTACTGGGTTTCTGTGACAAGGTTTTGGCAGCAGGTGGGCTGTGTGAGAAGAGGCTGCCTCCGTGCTGGACTCAGCCAGGTCTAGCTCTCTCCAAAATGGGTTCAGTGCTGGCCTGCTGGCTGAAGCACACTCCAGGCAGCTGGTGATGCCTTTCTGATAACATTTGGGAAAGGGTAAAACCTGCTGCACAGCAGCTGTTGTAAGACACAGGTGTGAGAGCATGAGAGAACAGCCTTGAAGTCACCAAGATGAGTGCAGAAGGAGTGCAGGAGTTGTTCTAGGCACACAGCAGTAGGTCCCTGCAACCCAGGAAAGACCCATGGAGGAGCAGGCTGTCCCTCTGCAGCCCATGGGCACTGCATGAAGCAGATCCCCCAGTGCACCATGGATGAGTCCATGGGGCAGCAGTGGACGAGATCTGAAGGAGACACAGCCCATGGAGGACCCCCACAAGAGCAGCTCAGGCTGAACTACAGCCCATGGAGAGCAGCCAGCAGAGGGGTGTGTGGATGTGGCCTGAAAGAATCTATAATCCATGCAGAACCATACTTGAATGCCTCTTGACAGGAATGACATCTCATGGAGGAGATGCCTGTTCCTGATGGACTGCAGCTCACAGGAGAGGTTGTTGGAGTAGTTTTCTGAAGGATTTTTTTCTGTCATAGGGAAGCCATATTAGAGCACGGGAAGAGTGTGAGAAGGAGCAGCAGCAGGGATGAAGCATTATGGACAGACTGCAGCCTTTATTCCCCATTCTCCAGCATCATTCAAGAGGTGATTTTTGGTTTGTTTCTGTTTATCACCAGCATACTCTATTTTTAGTTGGCAATATACTAAATTAATTTTTCCTCAAATCAAGATTATTTTGCCCACAATGGTAATTGTTAAGTGATCTCCTTATTCTTTCTTTAGGAATGTGGTTTACTTGATCTACTTTGCAAATGTCTATAGTATTTATGGAAACAAACATGAGAGAAAACAAAAAGCGAGGATCTATTCCACTGATGAGTTCTTCAGGAACATAAAGAACGCATCAGAAGGGAATGGTAGCAGAAGATATGAGAAGATGAACTGGTGAGACTACCAGTCCAGCTCTCAAGTATCCTTGAAAAGGAGTGAAGAGATTCTGAACTGACAGATTGAAGTAATTTTTATAAATGCAGTACTCCCTTGCAGTTACTTTGTCTGACAAAACAGTTCACTAACAGAAGTAATTGTGCTAAAAAGTGTACATAGAAGTGTATCCTTAGTCAGAAGTCACAAAAATGTGGATATGAAGAAGGGAGAGATTATTGGAGATAGAGCAATTAAATATTCAATATAACATAGTGATGCCTCTTTGAGGATTTGTGTTACGTAATGCATAAAACCTACGTAATGCTTAATGCTAACCTATTAATTCTGTCAGAGAGATATGCTTAGAATGGAATTTGCTTTCATTGGGATTTAGGTAGAGACTGTAATCTCATATTTTATTTTCTGTCAGGATTATCTACCCTACTTTTCAATGCTCCATCACCCTTACCATGAAGAAGATCTTCCACATTTTTATACAGAACTTATTATATTCAAGTTTTAGGCCATTGCTCCTTGTCCTACGCACCACTGAGAAGAGCCTGGCTTTATCCATTTGCCTCCCACCACCCTCCAGGTATTTACACGCTTTAATCAGATCCTCCCTCGGTCTTCTTTTCCCCAGGCTGAACAGTCCCAGGTTACTCAGCCTTTCCTCATATGGTAGACGTTCTAGACCCTTTATCATCTTTGTAGTCCTCTTGTGGACTCTTTCTAGTAGATCCCTGTCTTTTTTGAACTGGAAGCCCAGAAGTGAACACAGTATTCTAAATCTGGCCTTGCCAGGGCAGACTAAAGTGGGAGGATCACTTCCTGCTGGCAGCACTCTTTTTAATGCACCCCAAGATACATATGTTGCACACTGATTGCATTTTCTTTATTTCAGTTTTATTTTCTGTAAACTTACCTGTTTAAAATTACCCTTTTTCCAAATGCCACACTTTGTTCAATAGTTTTTGCTTTCTTCCTCCATCTATCCTGTTGCAGATGAACCTTTCAGTTGAGAACAATAAAAGATTAGTATTCTCTCATATTACAGATTATGCTGTTTAACCTTAAAAATAAAAAATCACCAGCTACTTAATCCTATACCAAGCCACTATTTTTAACAACTAATGATTCTGAAAAGCTAAATAATTAGTTTCTGCAGATTTAACACCTGGGGAACACTCGTTTCTGCATCATTTGAAGCCACTTTGTAGTGGTGCATCTCATTTGACAAGGAGATATAAGTGGACTGTCAAGACACTTTTGCTTCAGCAGATGAATTTTCCCCTAGAATATTTCATAACCTTTGTTAGTTCCAAAATAAGAAAGAACACCATCTTGGACATTTTCAGAAGCTGCCTGGACATGTTCCTGAGCACTGCCCTAGATGTCCCTGGTTGATCAAGATAACCTTTACAGGTCCCTTCCAACTTTAATCCCAACTGTAACCATACTGTAATTCTATTATTCTACATAGTACTAATGGGACTAATTAGTGCACCTGCTGTTGTGGTATGCTTTTGGGTCCATTAAAATACAGCTTTAAAATGGATTTGCTGTTGAGATATTTAGTAATGTTTGCTAAAAAAAAAGAGTTCAAAGTGTGCACTTCTTTGAAATTTATTAGTGGGCAATATTGGAGGAAGTAGAGGAGAGTTCGTGGAATGGAAGTGACTACTACATGGAGAAAGTAGGGAGAACCAAAAAAGGTTGTATAAAGAGGAGAGCTGAAAAAAGTGAGATATGAAAACTAGTTTTACATAGCACATGTTTTATGATGAAAAGCTATTGCTTTCATGTTAAAGTAGTGATTGGAAATTCATTAAGTCATCTATTTATCACAAAAAGTGTCAGCATATACTAATAGTATGGTTTTAAGACATACTGTAGGGTACACACCTTCTGATGGCATTGAGAAGGCTATAAAAGCCAGCATTTTAGCTAAAATAAGATTGCAGGGGCTACTAAGCACTCATGTAAAATTTTAATAAGGAATTTGGTAAAACAAAAACTTCAAGAGCGGATTCCACACATTTTCAGGGTGGATTCCAAAAACAATGGATTCCTAATTTCTGCAGAATTTGTAAAGGAATGTGTTTCATTAACCCAATTTATGTAGAAGGCAGACACTAAACAATTAGTTTTGAGAAACAAAAGCATAACATTAATGGCTTACAAATGAGAAGTCTCACCATGGCAACCTAGAAGTGAAGCAGTTCTTCAGAATTGTCAGAGCTCCCACAGCTGCTGCTGTTGCTCAAAAGAAATATACTGTCTCAACTTACTCTGTTTTTGGATTTGTTTCTGAAGGTCAACCTATAGTTTTTGAGGGTCACAGTCAAGGTTCTTTCCTCTTAGGAAGGGAATTAATTGCAACCCCTGGGAAGAGGCTAAAAAAAATCAAAATATTTCTTGCTTCTATTAGTGACTGGAGTTATAATACAAAGAATGATTAGAGGACAGAATTCAGTACCTTGGGAGGTGACAAAGATCTGGCAAAATTTCAAAAAGTACTTGAAAAATTTAAAACTCTTTGGTCAGAGCTTGCTTCTTTGCAACAGAAACTATTTACCAACTGTGGTGTAGCAGAGAGGTAGAATTAATAGGTCTACATGCAAAAACATAAAAAAATAAAAAAGGGACTTGCTTGCTTTCATTAGTAAACTGTACACTGTATAGGTATGTGGTGCAGTCCATGCAGGCTGGATGGATGGCAAATGAAAATGGAAAAACTGAGTTCAAACATGCTGCTAAATGGCAAGATTAACGTAATAAGAGATACTTGATTTCTTTTTAAGAATGTTGGTAGTGATCATTGAGCGGTCAGAAGAAAATAGAAATGTCATCATAAATCTGTCTTCAAAAAAGTATTTACTATGAAATAGTCACTGTCCAAAAAGAAATACTGCATTTTCCCAAGAGAAATATTACATGCATTTTTATTTTTTATTTTTTTTTATCAAGAACTGCACTGATTGAGAGTGTTCCTACTCAGGAGTTCAAGGTTCCCAATTATGTAACTACGTATCTTAGCTAAATCAATCAAACATCAGCTTCAAAAAAATGGTATATTTGGAAAAACACACCAAACATTTTATATTGCTCAGATGGTTTGTCACTGATGAACGTAGAGATCTCAGTTGATGGTCAATAACTAAATCTGTAAAGAAAAATGAAACAGTAAATGGAAAAGTAATTTTCTCATTTTATTTATAGGGAGCTGAAATATCTACCTGTATAAATGAAATGACTTGTTCAATGTCAGAAATGAAGCCTGTGGCGTTTCCACAGATCGAATCTTGATTTTATGTGTCTCACACTAGAGCTTTGAAAAAAATATGTGTGAAGTTCAGTAAATATGGGATCTCTCCAGTCCCCACAAGAACATTCAGGTTTTATTATTTTTAAGACAACTAGGCTTAGAATCACGAAAAAGAACCCCATTGTTAACAAGGTTTGTTATAAAGTCAGCTCATGCTGTTTCCTAATTTACACCTTAATACTTTAGGAATGGCCTGTAGAAGAAGGACAAGTTACAACAGACTTTTGGTCACTTCATGTCACTGAAACATTTTTTTTTCCTTTGGTCTTTATTCTTTCAGATTTAGATCTAGCAACCAGGAAGGGAAACAAGGTTCCCAAATTTACCTCGACTTTGTCATTCCAATAGATTCAAGTGACTCCCTTGACTTGGTATTGCATATTTATTGCAGTCAGAACAAAAGAAGAATAAAACTCATAGTAGAGAATGTTCCTTTTGTGGACTCCATGTAACTAAAAGGAAGTGTAATTCAGAAATAGGCATAGGGAAGTTGGCTGCAATGTTGGCTGCCACTTTTGTAATTATATTACACTGCTTTTAGATGTGTTTGTTGAAGGCAATTATAACAGATAAACCATTTTACTGAAATAAGAATGGTAACTACATCTCTATTTCACTATTTCTGAAGCAGAATGAACTCTAAGGATAGTACAGTTACAATTCATGATTTTTTTTTTTTATTCACAGATGAGATAGAAAATAATGCCACTTTTTTATGTATTTACTGTATGGGAACTGTTGAATCATGGCCTGAACCACTGATTGATCACCTGAGGCGAGCACTGAGTCAGCTGCAGGAGCACAGGTGAAGGCAATGTACCTGAGGCTCCCCCTCTCCCAGACCCCATTTAAGGGCTGACCACCACTGGGGAAGGTTCTCTTGTTGGAGATCCCTCCCCTGTGGAGTTATCAGTAAACCTTGACCATCTGCAAAAGGTGAACCTCTCTTTATTTACTGGTTGTCTCTTTACCATCCAGATAAGCCTAGCAAAATATACGATCTTCCTCACTATTTTCTCTGAATACTGTTCTTTTGGGTTATTCACCCTACATTTACCCATGGAATATTGTGAAAGAGAGAGAATTGTATTTGTTTTCTTCCATGCTTTATTTGGGCATACCAGTGCCTTACCAAGCAATTAAGGCAGTGATAGTTTTGATTTGGAAAGAATGATTTCTTAGTTTTTTCCCAGTAATTTAAAACTTTTCAGTTGTATGATGCTCTTGAAATGGGAGAGAAGAGGTGATACAGTATGGCCTATGCAAAATGCTGTGGTGCATGTAGATTTGGGAAAGCCACTATTCAAAGCTAGAAAAAAAAATCTATGTTAAAATTTTATTACAGCGGTCTCAAAATGGTATCCAATAGTCATTGCAATCATCCTAATGAAAGGGGTTGTTATTCGCTCCAGTTTTTTTTCCGTTTCCATCAGTAAAGTTCATACCCATCACTAGGTATTGTCTATGTCTCTAAGGTTTTAAAACTGAAACAGTGAAGCCAAATATTTGTGCATTTCAGAGACATCTCAAAATATACTGCTTTTGTTTACTGTTTTGAATTGCATAGTGAAGTTTGAGCTGTTCACAAAAATACATGAAGAAGTGTATGACTGGAATACTTATGTGAATATGCTTGAATTCATCAAGAGAAGTTACATTTTTATAATTACTAAAAATCTCCACAAGTGAAATTAATACATATTTCATTGATTATTATTTTTTAATTCATTCTTTAAATTAATAGTGAATTCCTGGAACAGGGAGAGATGTGCTGTCCAAATACCAAGGTATGATATATCATGCTTTGTATATCACGCATTCTAAGTTTGTGCAACGTTTATTATATCCTCCTCAGAATTTTTTTTGTGTATGGTAAGAAAATTGGTTCCCATAACTGTAATGATGATGCAAGACTTCTGTTCATATTTATTTCTACCTGTTCCGGGCTTTCAGTTTTATGATCCCCTTGCTCTATGTACATATAAATTCCCCCAAAATCTCCTCGCCTGAAATATCAAGACATTATTTCAGTTTTGACTCATTCTAGATAACCTGTGTAATTTCCAAATGTGAAATGGCTTGTAAACAAATATTGAGACATTCTTCAATGTTTTCTTTAGTGTTGATGTTTAGCCCACCCATGTTAACCCCTTTCATTTGGCTAGTACGTAACACACAGCTGGTTTCAGTTTCATTCTCTGCATGAATTCATACCTGACGTTGTATGTATTCAATTATATTTTTTAAACACAAGGCAGATCCATAAACAGTTATTTTGTTAGCCCTTGAGAAATGCAGTATTTGACAGACAGAAGAAGAGAAAAATTTGGTGCCCAGTAAAAGTCACATATATTCTCTGAATATTTTTGTACTTAGAAAGAGTAGACATATAGACAAACTGCAAAGAAGTGCAATAATAAAGGCTCCTACATTTCTGATGCGGACGCATAGCAGAGTATGGCCAGAGCAAGTAATTCCTAGTCACGTTTTCCACCTTACCTATGTATACTCCCTACCACATAAAATCATTTGAGTTGGCAAGCACCTTTAAAGGTCATCTAGTCGAACATAGTAGGTATATAATAAGAATACATGTTAGAGTTCACAGTACAGAATTAGAATTGGAAGATTACAAGATCATGTATCTTAGGCCTGTATTCCTTAAAAGAATGCCTTTGTAACTAATAGACCATGGCTTACTTTAGCCAGGGCATGAGATGGTGGTGGAAAGCTAGTTTACTTGCGTTCAAGTTTGGCATCTGTTTACGCCTTGTTCTGAGAAAAAATGCACTGTTAATTACCTATGACTAACTTTGTTGCCTGAACAACTGCTGATGTGAAACATCGCAGATGTGGGCTTTGTTCTTCCTTCTTGGATGAGTAAAAGGCAACACACAGGAGAGGTTGGATATGAATGTAGGTGGGCCTTTGGTCTTACCTGGATTTACAATTCCTGGGTTTTATATTAAGATGTAATAATTTTTATTCACCAATAGTGCACTGTATGCATCTTCTGTAATGTCATGTTTATTATTTTTGTTTTAGTTTCATTTAGTTGCATTTCTTAGTGGAGTTTCTAAATAAATTTGACATCATTGCTTGGAGATATTTTTCCACCATATTTTCAGAAAGAGTAAGCAATCTTGTTTACACACATCAGACTAATAATAATAATACTTCAAAAATTGACTGTTGAGAATATACAGTAAATCACAGAGTATTTAGCTCTTGGCAAGGAAAGTCCAGATACTTTATATAGTTCTGGGATAAATAAACTCTCCAGTCCAAATTCACTTATGAGCAATATATGATACTTCTGCACACAAGCAACATTCTGTTGCTTTACTGTGGCACTTTCAGCGCTTTCTCTATTTTAGGTAGGAACATGAATTCATTCCATCACAAATAAAGTCTCACTATTGTCACACAGTTGAATACTCTCCTAATTTAATTACATTATTTTGTAGATTGCTCAAAGTAGCTTTGAATGATGGAGAAACTTTCAGGAAAATCCTGAAGGAGCAGGAACCCTGCAAGGGAATGGGATCTGCACTCCTCTGCTGGTTATGATAGGCAAATATTAGTTAGACCCTTTCTACCTGAGTTACCAAGACCATGTTTCACCTTCCCTTGCATTTTCTTAGCTATACGTTTACTTAGTGTCTACAAAGCTTGCTCAGATGAATTGTTGAAGGAAGTTGCTAACATTGATAACAGGTACTTATGGTTTCCTTTCTTTCTTTGTATCCATATATCATCAGAATTTACAGTCACAGGGCAGGTAGGGAAGTGAAAGACTGCTGTTTGTATTAACTTTACTGATCTACTGAGACTCAGTTTTTAATGGTGTTATGTAAGAGGAACAAGATTTTATCAGCACTTTGATAACAGTTTTCCACGGGCGTTTTCTATGTGAGAAAGTGCTGCACTGTGGGGAAGTTTATATTGGCTTGCTACAATGCCATGGCTTTTTCACATTACAACCTAGTGCTTTTCCCAGAAGATGATGAGGGCTGAAAAAGGCTTCAACTCTCACTGATACTAAGCCTTCAGACCAGAGAACGATGTAAACCTTCATTCTATTGTCTTTTCTTTGTAGACTCATGCTGTTCCTCATCTTAGTCTTCCTCATTTCCCTATTCTCCTCCTTTTACCTCTTCCAAGATTTTGTTTTCCCTGGTTATTAAGCATCAAATGCTTATATTAGGAAATCAGGTTTTATCAATGTTTCATTAAAATTTGACAACCTCACTGTCAGCTCTGAAAGGCACAGGTGATGCTGCCATTCTGAGCTAGTTCCAGCTGAGCAGCAGTGAGTCTGTGAGCCCGTTTTTTTTATAAGTGCAACATGTGCATATACATAGATTAAGATATGCGTTTTCATGCTTTTTATGTCTGTGGGGTTGTTGATATGCAGTGAAAACAGAATGTGGTGAGGAATACTACTTTAAATATTATAAATAATTACTTTTCACTGTGAAAGCAGACAAATTATTCCACATCTTTAAATTCCTTGCAATTGTTTTGCTCTGACCTCAGGTTTACACAGGCTGAATGCAGAAGAGATATTTTTCTTTAAGCATTTTAAATAATTTTGTCAGAAAGTCTTAACTCTTAAGAATTTCAAAATCAGCAGTTTTACTAAATTGCTTTAGGTTCTCAAGAGATCCTTCAACTCTACTTTTTCCTCTTCTTCCTGTCTCTGCTATCTTACATTTAACTGAGTGATAGCTTTAATAAACACTGAGCTCAGTCACAGGTTAAAATTGCACAAGGGAAGGAAAAAGTATGAGTGAAGTTCATTTTAAATGCCAGCCTTCAAATCATGGGTCACACACGTTCCTTTAATATCTCAATGCCTTGCTATATCTAAATATCTATCAGTCTGTGCTTCGCTGCCAGTGACCTTCTGTGAAAGATTGATTTGTCAACTGTGTCCACAGAACCTTGTAAAAACTTTTCCAGACATATATATATATAATGATTTCTAAAGAACAGACCAGTTGATGATTTCATGACAAAAGGAGTGGCTTTACACAGGAAAAATCAAGAAATTATTTAAGAGAATAAGGATAAATTCTGTAGTACATAGGCAAAATGGCCACTTGACTTAGACAAAGAGAGCAGCACTTTTGAACTTTATTTCTGAACCAACTTTGATGAAGTAGGAAACAAGGGACGTAACATAATGTTCCTACTTAGCAAAGTAAGAAATATGTTTTATTTCTGGTTTCTTGGTTTGGTTGAATTTTTCATCAGATCAATACCAGGACAAACACTTACATCAAAGAGCAGTTCAGAAGAAGAGCACTGACAGCACATGGATCTTTTTGTCTACGCAGTATATAGTTTCCTCAGGCCATACAGGTCTTTATATTTCATAAGCACTAATAAGAGTAAAAGGCTGTTTTGTTTGAACACGTTGAAACCTGAAGAGAGTAAGAGCAATTATTCCCATTTAAAATTTTCAGGTAAAAGGCGGAAGTGACTCAAGAAACATGTATTGAGGAGTAAAACTTTCACCAAGGAAAACTCCTTTCTTTAAAAATTTTCTACATAAGAGTTGCACCAATTATTTTTGAAAAAAAAATAAAGCATCTGTGAGCCTAAGCAACAGATTATAATCAATGGGAACATATCGCCTCTGTTGGCACTTTTAGTTAATATACAAGCAAGAAAAGAAGTAATGTAAAGTTTTCCTTTTTTATATAAATTATGTCCATAAAGATGTTTTAGAAATTTCTTCTAAAAGAGTAATACTTTCTTTGCTCTCAATAGATTGAATGCGCAAAAATATTACTTCGCTGAGTCATTTAATAGCGTAGTGTTTGTGTCATAACTATGTTGATTGCTTTTAAACTTTTTCCATTCTTCAACTTCCTGACAGAACAAAACTGGAATGTGAATGATTCCTCCCTCCATTGCTGTTTTTTTTTTTTTATATATATGTTTCAGGTTCTCAGTCTGGATGACTGAGAAACAACAACTTCAGACTGTGTAGAACACCTGGTCCTCCACTTCTGCCTAGCAAGTGTAAAGCGTATCTACCATTTCATACTGGTTTGGACAGTATCAAACTATTCTTTTGGATTTTGATGCGAGCAGTTGTGTTGATAACATCATGATATTTTAGTTGTTGGAGAGTAGAGCTTATGAGCTTATGCCAAGGTCTTTCCTGCTGCCCTACCAGCGGGAAACTGGGAGTGCACAAGGAGCTGGAAGGGGACACAACCAGGACAGTTGATACAAATTGGCCAAAGGGATTTCCGATACTGTATAGTATCATGCTTAGCAATAAAACCTAGGGGAAAGTAGGAGGAGGGGTGATGTGTTATCTTTCTTCCCAATAATCCATTATGCATAATTTTTACATGACTGACTGAACGCTGCCTACCGATGGGAAGAAGGACTGAATTCCTTGCTCTCCTTTGCTTATACATGCAGCTTTTGCTTTTGTTTGTTGTTTGTTTTCTACATTTCATATTCTTTCCCTCATTCTGCTATGGGTTTGACGGTGCTGAGCTGCCTAATCAGGTGAAACTACAACATTTTTACAAATCAGATTTCTAAATTTCAACAGATCTGTTATTAACAGATAGCATTTACATATGTATTACAAATACTAGAAACTTTCATTAATAACTAGCATAGTAAGGCAAAATGAACTTGAGTGCCTGTTATTCAATTGTAATTCAGGTCAGTAAAACTCTTTTTGGTAGTTTCACATGGATCTATGACAGCTCTGTTCTAATTTGTTGAGTATTTATCAATAATATTTCTAAACTTACAAAATATTTGATAGCTCCTATGAAATAGTGCTACTTCTCTCATGCCTACTGAGAGCTTTCCTGTGATATTACCATTCTTTATGTATCAGTGATGTATTGAGCAGATGATCTGAGTATAAAAATTCTATTCCCTATCACAGGAATTTCATTGTCATGATGGTACATATAATTGCACAGAAAGCAAAGTAACAGAACAATGAAACAGTACTGCATGCTGCAGTAAGTAATGCAGATGCAATGTTGTTGGTATTATCAGCATAGGAACATCAACAACTTAAAAGTTTCTCTCATTTCAGGTGAGAAATTGAAAGTTGAATAGATGCGAAAACATAAGATTTTTCCACACTTACTTTTCCCCCGGGACTTCACATTGCAGCATCTTAAACAAATGATCTGTTTCAAAAGCAAATTGCCAGTCACCAAGTGTTCTTACATTTCTGGATTTTAAAAAGTAACACTATTTCCTGACATGGGAATTTAATCAATGCAACCAGTCACTATTCTTACTTGAATTGTAGGTGTTTGTCAGGCAAGAGAAATGAACAAGTTCCATTAATATATAGTTTATCATATATGATTGGAGAGGGTTTGCATTTTCACATTAAATTCTTACAATTTTTGCAGTTGAATACTACAATTATTATTATTTTTTTCTTTATAGTTATGAAAAATATTTGTCTTTCCTACAGAAGTGTAACATACTTCAATCAAGTGGCAAATAGTACATAACTCACAGGATTGGTATTTGTCTTAAAGTAACATTTCATGGGTAATTTCTCTGCTGCAATTATATTTGCAATTTTCACGTTTCAGAAACATTTTGATGATCAGTGATAACTCGTCAAGAATGATAACATGAATAATTTTTATAATGAACTATTTTCTTCAGTGGAAAGGTGACATTAGGATATGAAACCAACAAAGAAGAAAGAAAGGCATTTTATATTTAAAAAAACAACTGTGAATTAAAGAAGTAATGCTTCTCAGTACTAAGATTCTGCAGATGAAAGGATTTTTCCAAGCATTGTGATTCAGTTTCATAGCTTTCCATTAGTCAGATAATTATCAACAGTGTATTCTGGTCTTACTGTGATTTTTTTGTGGTATATATAAGGTGTAACACTGATCACTCATTTTTTCTTTTCATTCATTCCTAATCTATAGAATGAATTATATATATATATCACTTTCAAAATATGTTTGCAGAAAATGCAGCTTTAGTCTTATCTACAGAAGAAAATTTCCTCAATATAATCTAAGATTTTGATTTAAATATATGCAAATTTATTTTCATATGAATTTCTACTTTGCAGGCAGTATTTGAGCGAAGGAGATTTGGGCAGGAGTGCTCTTGACTGAGATGCTTTTGGAAATTTTCTACTTTTCCATAGAACTGCAAATAAATACGCATAGACAATCTTCTGTATAATCCAAACTTTTTTCCCAAAAGATCTCAAGTGCATTCATTGAAAAATCTCAGGTACAGCAGTATTTGTTTCAAATGTCTTTAATTTCTTCAATTAACTGTGGCAGTCCGGGGTTCACTTGCTCATGACTTCTGTATTTCCTGTGTTTTTTTCACATGGGGTTGGGGGGGCATTGCCGCTCTTTTCTATCTTCCAGATCGTTATGATAACCAGGACTTATCCCATGACAATAGTTCTGCAGAACTTTGCAGCACAGAAGCAATACATTGCATGTGGAGTAACTACTCCCCCATGTCCTTTAAAATCTTCAATTGACTTTTTGGTTTGATCTTAGCAAATAGCTTAAGTTTTCCTCCGGTTTCAGAAAAATCTAAAGCTTTCCTAGAGCTTGGAAAATTCATTTATTTGAAAATTTACTGTAGCCTGAGGAAATCCTGCTGCTATTTGTATAGCAGATAGGCTGCTATTTTTGCCTACTTCATAACATTGTCTATTTTTTTTTAATAGCCCCTGGTAAATATCCTAAGCTTGAAGATCTTTGAAAAAAGCTACCTCCTGTATTCTGTAACATGAAATAATTTATATTCTAAGCGTCTTCTTTGTTATTTCCTGTCACATCTTCCTCTACATCAGTAAAATAACTTTTAAAAACACCATTTCTCTTTTATTTTCAGTGATCCATGCTTGTTTGCTTCCTGCATTTCCCATTTTGTGGACATAGCCATGCTTCAAAGGCAGTTGGCTGATCTATCAAAATGTTGAGAATGTAATGGAATATGCTGACTTTCATGTCTATGGTAAATAAAGACATGGGATGCAGTTCTGTGTTGCCCAGCCCTTGCAGTAAGAAATATACGTAGCACAGGGGACTTCAGAGAGATCCCAAAATACGTCTTTTTAATCCTGCGCAGACCACATTGTCAGTCAGGATACATCTGAGTATGAATTTATAGTCCATCCAGAATGCTTCATATGGAAAGAAGGTAATGATCTGACTCTACTCCTGCTGCTGCCATGCTCCCTTCTTTCTGGAACATAGAAGTATCTTGAACTTAAGCTGCTGAAACAACATGAGATACAGTTAGAGACTGAAGTTCCAGTTTGAACTGCGTGGGTTGGTTTTGTGCTAACAAAACAAGAAACTGTAACTTTAAGAAGACAATTTTCTTTGAAGTCAAGGTAATATGTCTTACAAAGGAAGAAGAATTGAAAACAATTTTTCCAGTTTCTTCATTGTAAACCTTAAAGAGGTTTTACACACAGGTACCTTGCAAGAAATATTACATTTACCACATAGGCTGATAATTGCAAATGATTTTTTTTTAATGGAGCTATGCAATCTTTTGATTTGCTGTTGACAGTGCTACGTTTTCTCTTTTCCTCATGGCTTCTCCTTCCCTTCCGGATAGTTTAGTTGTATACTTCTGGGCAATTTATTTGATGCTTAAGAAGTGTGAATATTTTATTACTTCAACATCTGCTAATTAATCAATCTATCTGCAAGACAAGATAAATCAACTTTACAACAGAAAATATCTTGAACATGAAGTACAACATTACCACCTTTATGCTGGCTGAAGAATTCGCCAATCCCACAGGCACATGTGTATGGATCATATTGTTCATTTTTAATAGTATATGCACATCTGGAGCTTTAAGTTTCCTACTTTTCTGCAGGAAAGGAATATATTTTATTTGGAAACTTAAAAATTTGAAGGGAGTCAAGTGTGCAAGGAATCTACTTTTCTCCATTACTATCAATGAAGAAATTCACTCATGAATAGTTTTTACTTACTTCATACAAAACTAAATCTAAAGTATCTTGAACAAAAGCAGACTTGGAAATAATTATTCCCTTTGAGAGCTCAATGGACAGAAATACTTAGCCAAGCTCAGTCCTATTGTAATGAAATGAAAATAATTTATTATTAATAGATCATTTTATTTACTATAAATAGATAATCTTACTGAGAAATGTTTCCCGTAGGTGTGATCTAATTGGTGTTGAAAAAGGATTATAATCATTGTGTCTGAGCAGTAAAAACAAACAGTAAAATATTCATTGTTCTCGGTAATTATTTCCATATGCCCCTTGGTCCTTTTCTTTTCCTTCATGATTTGGAGGAATTATTTATTTTTACTATTGTATATTTGGAAAAAAAACTTTGAAGAACATTAAACCAGTTATGCATTATATATGTTTTGAAAATAAGTTCTCTAACTTCTTGAGCTTAAATTGTTTTGTTGAGCTTATACTGAGCTCCATCCAATTATGTTTATGAAATACAGTGAGTATGCCTCCAGGGTAGCCAGCAAGTACTTAAACAATACCTTCTAAAAACATTTTTTCAAAAACAAGCTTAATTTTGACCATATTAAAAATGAAATTTATGTTTTTCCTTATATTTACTTATAAAAGGAAACACCTGGGATTCTCTTTTGTATATGTGGTTACTTACTGATAACCAAAACCAATATAAAAATCCCCAAAGTGGTAAAGTAGATTATTGCAATTATGTTAAGCTATTTAGGCTTCTTGAGGGCAGTTGCATACATATTATCTACAAGATGAATAAGACCACAGGATATGATTTGAATGTTTTGGCTTATTTTAGAATAGTTATCCATTCTCATATTAATATGATCTACAGGTAAGAGTGAACTTCTTATTCACTATGTGAGAGAATTAAGAGTTTATAGTATTAACTATTATTCTAGTTTTCATAATTAAAAACTCCTACAGTATTTTTTTTTTTTTTGATGTAGCAGTATTCCACAGCAGAAGAAGTAAGTGGTAAAAATTCTTAAAATAGAATTGACATATCCATTCAGACTGCGGGGAATAATCCTTGTATTTAGTTAAAATCTGCTTTCTAAAAATGCATGCAATTGTGCTTTGAAGTCATCAGTAGCATCTACACAGTCTTCATAATGTTGTTTATCTCACTCTCCGACTAAAATAAGCGCTTTATTTCTGGTTTGAATGTTTCTTGTTTCTTCGGGAAGCTGCTCTGCTGGACCTGCTGTTAGGACACACAGATTTATGCTTCTGGATGTCCAGTTGCACTCTAATGAAGATGCCTCTCGGTTCTTCTTTGATCTATTGAAAAGACTAAACTTCACTAGCAGCTCATATGGATATATTTTCATCTACAAAATCTGATCACTACAGGACTGGGTGGCAAAATGACTCTAGGCAGTTTCATAAATTTTTGAAAAGCTCTCTAGGCAAATTGAATGCTACATTTTGTGTTGCCATTAGATCTG
Source organism: Odontophorus gujanensis (assembly GCA_013399175.1). NCBI lineage: Eukaryota > Metazoa > Chordata > Aves > Galliformes > Odontophoridae > Odontophorus > Odontophorus gujanensis. The sequence goes on from VXAB01008508.1 coordinate 264,910, forward strand.
ACAGAATAATTTCACTAATTTATGTGGTCACCTATTGTGATGTCACTCTTGTTGGATGTGATGTTAGTTAAAAATCAATATCAATTAACCTGAGTATAGATTTCGGTCCTTGAATTTGGTATACTCTTCATCAGATCTGCTTTACTATTTGAACTGAACAAATATGTCTGATAAATACAAGATGTGACTGAAAAGCTTCAATAGCAATACATACTGGTAATGCTAGTTGAATGGTAAATTCCATGAATTTAGTGCAATTTAGAATCAACTATGTGCTCCTATTTCATAAAGTAGATTAATACTGAGATCAGTGGGAATGTTTCTTTTGAATACAGAGAAATACAGTTATTGTTGCAAAAGTCTTAACTTGCCCAGAAGATCTTCTGCATCACACAGAATGAATATAATAGAGGTAGGACTCTGTAATCAGTAATCTTGCAGGTACTATTAAATTAAGACAGAAAAACAGATGATCAAATGCATGTTTCCCTTTATGCAGTATAAAAAGGTAAAGTTTTCCCTTCCATTTCTACTGATTTTATATTTTCTTATTTATATTATATATTAAAGTTACATTAATAAGAAAAAATGTTTTACTTCCCAAATACCTTTAAGCAATTCTTTATTGTCTAACATGCTTAGAACAATCTGATACAGAAGTTTTGAGATATTCATTTTCTATGACTGATGATAAATGGAATGGGAAAACTTTGTCTGGGCCAATTTAGGTCCATTTTAGGATTGTATCCCTAATTTTTTTCTCATTTGTTATCGATATTTGAGAAATACTTCTTTTTTTCTCATAAATTTGAGAGAAGATATTTAATTGCCAGGTTGCAGGGGATTAAGGATATAGGTGAAGTTCAGCGTTTCCTGCATATTCAGTGCTAAGAGCCAGTATTCCTTTCTTGTGTATTATGCATCTGTATGAACAGTTTATTGTGCCTTCCTTTTGTAATCAGGGTGAGAATATATTCAGATTTTGGCAAAAGTGTCTATAGGCCTCTATAGACCTGTGACTCCACTTGGACTGCCACAAGTTCATGAGTGCCAATTGTTTAATGACTAATAGGGCAAGGGACCCACAGACCCATGCCCTGGGGAAAGGGGTAGGGGAGAAGAGGGAAAGGGTAGGAAAGTGGACCTAAAAATAAAACAGCGGCAACGATCTGTGGAGGAAAACTAATTTACTAAATAAGACATCAGAATGCAAAATAATACTATATATATAATACAGTTGGAATTGAAGCTAATGAATCAAAGTGAGAGTGTCTGAAACCAAAGGTCTTCCATTAAAGTTGAAGGCAAGATGGCTAGGAAGCTCCCACTGCAGGCAATGTAGGAAAAAGAGGCAGTCTCAGGATTCATGTAGTTTTATATTTCCCTCTGAGTGGAAAATGGGAACGCAAAGTCCTCTGGGGTATGTAGTTCCCTTCTGAGGGCCAGGTACTTGGAAATTCAGCAGTCCATGGAACTGGAGCATTAACTCTTTAACTCCCAGTGCCTTACATGATGTTATGATGTGGAATACCAATAACAAAAATCATAAAACCATTACATTCCACCCCCTGTTATTGGAACACCAGAACCAGGCTGAACCGGTCCATAAACCATTGACAATAGGACCAGATGGGATCCACTGGAGGGTATGGAGAGAGCTGGCAGATGTGGTTGCAAAGCTGCTTTTCATCAACTACCTATGATTCTGCTCAAGTGGGGAGGACCCAGATGACTGGAGACTTGACCATCAACAAGAAGTGCTGCAAGGTTGATCTGGGGAGCTGGAGCCCTGTCAGCCTGACCTTGATGTTAGGGAAGGGTTACGGAATAAATCAGCACGAGGGAGATCACACAGCATGTGCAGGGCAGTCAGGGGATCAGGCCCAACTAGCATGGGCTCATGAATGGCAGTTCCTGCCTGGCCAGTGTCATTTCCTTCTAGGACATGGTGACCTACCCAGTAGATGAGGGAAAGGCTGATGATATAGTCTACCTGGACTTCAGCAAGACTTTTGATGCTGTCTTTCACAGCATTCTCTTGGAGAAGCTGCCTGCCTGGACTGATACACTTTGCTGTGTAAAAAATTTGCTAAAGGGCCAGGCCCAGGGAGTGGAGGTGAATGGAGTTAAAAACTCTACAGAAGGATCTTGACAGACTGGATTAACGGACTGATGCCAATGGTAAGAAGTTTAACAAGATTCAGTGTTGGGTCCTGTACACTGTGGGGGTTTGTGAACCCCCACAAAACAATGCAGTGCTACGGGGTTGAGAAAAAATTGCTGGAAAGCTGTGTGAAAGAAAAGGGTCTGGGAGTGTTGGTTGCTCATGGTTGAACACGAGCCAGCAGTGTGCCTACATGGCCTAGAAGGTCAACAGCGTCCTAGCTTGTATCAGAAATAGTGCAGCCAGCAGGAGCTGGGAGGTGATTTATCTTCTGTACTTAGCTCTGATGAGGCCACACCTTGAGTATTCTGTTCAGTTTTGGGCCCTTCAGTATAAGAAAGACATTGAGGCCATGGAGTGTGTCTAGAGAAGGGCAATGAAGCTGATGAAGAGTCTGGAATATAAGTCTTATGAGGAGTGGCTGAGATTTTTTTAGCCTTGTGAAGGGGAGGCTTAGGGGAGTCCTTATCACTCTCTAAAATGACCTGAAAGGAGGTCATAGCTAGGTGGGGGCCGACCTCTTCTCCCAGGTTACTAGCAGTAGAACAAGAAGAAATGGTTGACCTGGTGTAGGGAACCTGCTTTGGCAGGGGGGTTGGACTCGAGCTCTTGAGGTCCCTTCCAACCCCTATGATTCTATGAAATGGCCTCAAGTTGACCCAGGGGAGGTTCAGGTTGGATATTATGAAGAATTTCTTCTCAGAAGTAGTGGTTAGACATTGGAACGGGTTGCTCATGGAAGTGGTAAAGTCATTGTCTCTGGAGATGTTTAAGAAAAGAGTAGATGTAGTACTTAGGAACATGGCTTAGAGGGCAATATTGGTGTTAGGTGGATGGTGTTGACGAGATGATATTAGAGGTATTTCACAATCTTAATGATTCTATGATATAATTCTATTTCTTTTAATCAATGATAGATTAGTCAGCTATGCTGGCTAATTTATTTTTCTCTTTATTTTTATTCTGTCTATTTATTTATTTTTTCCTTTCAGAAGCACAGTGGTTAGGTCAGATGTGAACATGCTTTTGCAAATCAACTTTAAATATGTACAACAAAACAAACTGGAAGAATGACTTCAAGAAAAAACGTCCTTATTTCTGATATGGCTAGGAAGCAGGATTTTCCAGCTTACAGCTACAAGAGGTAGAGAGATGTGGGTGTTTGGAAATGAATAATGCTAAGGGAAGTTTTCTAGTTGGTGTTTCATACTTCAGATAGAAAAATAAACTCAGTGAGTTGGGCTGCCTTTATAGAAACCGTAGCCCATCTTGACCATATTCCATCTATTTCAACATTCTCCCAACATTTTCTGGGGAGCAAGAACAAATATTTCTTCTAAAATTTGGTTATGATTTAAGCCAGCAGGTGGCTATGCCCAGCACTGTCATTCTCACTTCCCTACTCCTTTTCAGCGGGATGGGGGAGGGAATCAAAAATAAAAAAAACAAACAAACAAAGTAGAATTCCTGTGTTGAGATAAAACTACTAAGATAGAAAAAAGTAAGAGGATAATAATGGCAAATATGAATGCATATGAATGTATATAAGAAGTGATGCACGAGCAAGTGCTCACCACCTGCCAACTGATGCTCAGTTAGCCCCCAAAGCTGAAGTGAGAGAGATGAACTCGCACCCCTTCAAAACTCTCCTTCTGCACAATTGCATACTGTATGGAATATTCTTTTAACCAGTTAAGCCAGATGTCTTAATTCTGTTCCCTCCCAGCTTCTTGGGCCCTTCACTGCAAATGGCCTAGTCTTTGTACAGCACTGTTTTGCAGCAACTGTAGTAGCTGTGTGAGGNNTGTACAGCCCGGTTTTCCCGCAAATGGAGTAGCTGGGTGAGGAAAAAAAAAAAAAAAACAACCATTTTTTTCTCCTAAAACCAAAACATAGCACCACAACATACCAGACACTCTGAAGAAAGTAATTTTATCCCAGATGAAACTAAGACAGCATATGTTTCTGTTCTCTGTCTGTGTGTATATTCACCAGAAAGCTAATACTCAGAATTGGCTCACATCTATGC